>SCLH01063355.1:12445-69489 GCA_004367855.1 Oikopleura vanhoeffeni
CACAACTCGAATATGGACCAAAATTCACCCAATACAACAACTGATCGGTTAGGGGTGATAGGTGAGAAGAACCAATTTGTAGGATCACATTTTCTTCGATATCTCACCGTCGCAAGAAATCTTTGTAGGGAAAGAGTGATATTTTGAGCACACATAAATTACTGTCAATCGCGCCAACCCTATATCGCTGGACATGTACAAATGTGGGTAATTCGGAATGATACAAATGCGGTCGATTAGAGTTGTGGGAATAAATTTATCGATTTCATCATGAAAATCTCATGTCAAAGAAGAAATTAGACCCTGAGTTGAAATGTTTGAAAAATGTGATAAATGTGGAAAAATAAATGGACAAAAAATAACATGTCTCCAAGTTACAATTTCTGAAAATCAAATACGTTTTCTAAACCTACTCCACACTATTTTTTTGGCTGGAACTCCTCTAATCTGATATGAAATTTTATTCACGTTGATGTTAACAAGTTATTGAGCGAAAGAAACGCTTATACAACGCGAAAACATTTGGGGGTTTGATGCTGAAAAAAGGTCAAATTATTTTTCGCTCAAGATTTCCAAAATTCACTAAGGATTTTGTCATTCTCAACAGTATGCGCTGTCGAAATATCTAAATTTGGAAACTGGTGAAGAAAAGCTACGTATTCCATTACTGCTTACGACCAATCGTAATGAAGTGAGCCAGAAACTGAATTGCCGGAAGATAGTGATTTCAAAGGAGACAATTCTGAAGTTGACGTTCAACGTTATGAAAAATGCAAGAAATATATTGAGATCGGATGCCACGGATCGGTGGTTCGAGAAATGGACATCGTGTTAGTAGATATCTCTTCAATTACAACAAAAATGATGTAACCAGCAAGCTTGGACTCTTACTGAACCAGTTTGGAACTCTCGAACACTTTCAATCGGAATTATGAACTTTTCAGTCTTACCCGCTTAGGCCCAATACGCCTCATTCACCTCTACGATGAAATTCTTCCCTCAGTCTCAGCATGCACGAAAGCTCGTATAAATTGTTCCGAAAAGATATCAGGGCCGGTGTAGTTAATGTGCTACCAGATTGCACTGGTACATTGCTGACGGAGAGCAGCACAAGCCGCTAAACAAAAATCGTGCAGGTAAATGGAAAAAAATTCCTGCTACGACCTGAAACTTCCATGTAACGTCTCAACTTTCAACAAGTGATGCCTGACGCGGACTGCAATGGATCGCCTACTAGATTGGGTGGTTTCAAGGAAAATCTCTGATGGCGCACACACCATATCAATGCGTCAATCGATAAATGGGCTAGACTACATGGCAGAAACGACCCAAGGTTTGTCGAAAATGGGCAGTTGAAGAAAATCGACATGGATGGAACATACGGAATTGGTTACGGAATCTACCCAGTGATCGGTTCTGTTGGTTGCGAATGGGTGTAAGCCGTACATTTACAATAACGATGCGTTGTAGTTCCATTTCCTGTGATCGCTCGAAGGACGCGGCACAGACAACTTTTCAGCGCGCATGGCCTATGGTCTGATCAGTAGGTAGGCTGATATCATCGCAGTCTTGTTATTTGTCCAGATGTAAACTTCACCGTTACCACCACGCGATCCTTATCAGTCGCTTTTTTAAGGGAAGCAAAAATAACACAAGGTGAGAAGTCTTGGCTGCAATCGTCAGAGAAAAGTAAACTGGAGTCGTTCTTGCGACATTTACCCTCAACGAAGAAAGCTGAATAATATCATGGATGTAAATTGGCCTCCAATTTATGGCCGCAAATATTGAGAAACTCAATGCTTCCAGATGGATGGGTTCGAAAATCTAAGCCGCAACCAACGTTGATCCAGCAGAGTGTTTGGTGATTCGGTTCTACTTCACTGTGCGCTGTAGTTCATGTCGATAGATGGTTCAAAGTCGCAAGAAATTCATCGATTTTGAGTTTGAAGGTCAAGGCGTTTGCAAATCTTCAGATGTGCTATTCAGCTAACGGTGGATGCTCAATCGAAACAATGAAGCAAAGCAACTGGTTGGAATTGGGTGGGTATACTCATTCGTATTGGTAAACACATTCAAAATCCGTATCACTTACAGCACGAGGCATCTGCAGAACAAGGAAGAAAAAGTGCGCAAAAATTCGATAAAAACAACGTTTTTATGTGCTGAATAGAACCATTCACCTTACGCTCCTTTGAGGTTAGAAGAATTTACCAACAACAGTAACTGAAAAATATCCACTTCAAATCGGTATTACTATTTTGGACCTTTCAAAGGTTTTGGGGTCAAAACCTTTTTTTTGTTAATTTCAGATTGGGTTTTTTCATTTCAAAATTTCAAGTGACTATCCCCTTAAAGCTGTCTTTTACTAAAATTTTTAAACTTTTCTGGAGAAAGTTTCTTGTCAAAGACAGTGGGCGCGTATACACCTGTATCAGTCGACACAGTGAGATTTAAGATTTTCTAACGTTCAAATTTTTTTTAGATGCCATTTTTTTTAATTTTTTCATAATGTTTTGAATGACATTCATTATTTTAAAAACAATCCATGTATAAAGTTACACAGTTGTTTAGAAAAAGCTGAAGAACTCTTCTTCATATAGTAGTAAGTAACTACATAAAATATTTCAGTTACGAACGTTCGATGAAGGGCGCCGTTGTTGTTGAACCACTTCTGCCTTCATAAGACCTGGTAGACGTGTTTGGATTAGTATCATGATTGTCATTGGAACAAACATGGTCCATTGATCATCTTTCCCATTCTGACTAGTGGACTTTTTACGCATTCGGTCCAATCTCCAGTTAGACAAAGACAAAATACTATCTTTTGTGAGATTCAGGAGAAATTCGGTATCGTTTTAAAATAATTGATGTCATTCAGAAACATTATGAAAAAAAAATTAAAAAGAAATGGCATATAAAAAAAATTTTTGAGAATAAGAGAAACTCTTAAATCCCTCCCCCTGTGGCAACTATACGTATACGCCAAGTCATGACATAAGAAGACTTCCTCCAGTGCAAAGTTATATTAATTTTTGTATCTAGAGTCAGCTGTTGAAGGGTGATTTAGTCATGCTATTTGAATGTATTTTGAATGAAAATAAAGAAACAATCTGAAATTAAGAAGAGAAGTTTTGACGCCAAGCCAAAACCTTTGAAAGGTCCCAAAAAATAGTATTACCGACTTTGAAGTGTGTGAATATTTTTATCCATCGTTACTGTGTTGCTAATTCTTAACCTCAAAAAAGCTACGGTATCTTCACATCCAAAAAGTTGGTTTTTTTCGATTTTTGACGCCTTTTTCCCTTGTTTGCAGATGCTCGTTGCTTGTAAGGATTCGGATTTTTGGATGTGTTTACCATCGTGAGTTACCCCACAAGTTCACACCAGTTGCTTTGGCTCATTTTTTTCGATTGTAGCATCCACCCTTAACTATGGGGGATAAATAGCACATCATGAAATTTGCAAACCGCCCTTGACCCTCAACTCCAGCATCATCGATGAAATTTTCTCGACTTTGAAAGCCATTGATCGAATAAGAACTTAACCACGCGCACAGTTGAAGAGAACCGATTCACAAACATCTGCTGGATCAACGTTGGTTGCGGCTTGTGGATTTTCGATAACCATCCAATCTGAAAAGCACTTGAGGTATGCTCAATACATTTGGCGCTCATAAATTTGGAGGCCAATTTACATCCATGAATTTTTCAGCTTCTCGTGTTTGAGGCGTAAATCGTACAAAGAACGAAGTCCAGTTAACTTCTCTTTCTGCTCATATGCAGCGCATAATTCACCTTGTGTGTATTTTTTGCTCCCTTAAAAATGACTATATACCGCGGTTGGTAAGGTGAAGGTTTTAATCTCGGGAGCCAAATACAAGATCGCAGGTGGGATTGAATCAGTCAACTCTACTGGACATAGTTATGGTGTCAGTCTGCGCTGTAAAATCGTCGTTGTTGCTCGCGTGCCCGCACGAATCTACAGGGAATGGAATCTACAAAACCCATCCGTAATTTGTAAAATGTTAGCTTACACCTAGTTGCAACAACGAACCGTCAAACTGGGTGTAGTTTCCGTTAAAACAACTTCCGCGTTACTGTTCCCATCCATGTCTACATTTTCTTCACCTTGCCATTTTCGGACAAACCTTGAGGCTGCGTATTTGCATGTAGTCTAGCCATGTCGATTGACTCATTGGAATATGGTGGCTGTGGCCCATCAGAGATTTCTTGAAACCCACATTAGCTAGTGCGTCCAAGTATGATCCGCGATCAGCTTGGCATCACTTTGTTGAAAGTTGAGCTAAATGGAGTTACAAAGTTCGTTAGAAGGAAATTTTTTTTACCTTTTGTCGACCTTGTGCCACGATTTGTTAGCGGCTTGTGTTACTGCTTCTTATCGTCAAGAGAGTACAGTGCATCTGGGTAGCAGATCTGAACACGCACTCCCCTGATATTTCTCCGGAAAAACAATTTTACGAGCTGCTTCACGTTGTTCAATTCTGAGACTGAAGGAGAATTTTCATCGTAGAGTTGAAATGAGGCAGTATTGGGGCATAACGGGTTAGGCTGTAACATATTCATAATTTTCCCATACTTGAAGTTGTTCTCGTAGAGTTTCCAAATGCATAGGCCCAAGCTTGCTGTTTCACATCACTTTTTGTGATAAATGAATTGAGATAGGCTTGCAAACCATGTCATTTTTCGAACTCCCGATGCGTGTGCATGCCGATCTTCAACATAACATTTCTTGCATTTTTCATTAAAGTTGAACGTCAACACCTTCAGCAATTTGTCTCCGTTTTGAAATCGCTATTCCGGCAATTCATTCTTGCTCTCACTTCTGTAATCATTAGTCGTAACAGATGGGCATAACAGTAGCTTTCTTCCACCAGTTGTCCAATTTTCAATATTTGACGCGGGCATACTGGTTTGGAACAATGACATCAAATCCTTATGGGAATTTGGAAAATTTGACGCGAAAAATAATTGACCCTTTGTTCAAGCATCGAAATACCTCCCAAATGTTTCGCTCTGTACTAAGTTTTTCTTCCAATAGACTTGTTAACATCAACGATGAATAAAATTTTCATTCATTTTAGAGGGAGTTTCCAGCCAACAAAATAGTGTTGGAGTAGTTTCCTAGAAAACGTATTTGAGTTTTTCCAGAAAATTTGTAACCTTGGAGACATGGTATTTTATGGTCCATTTACATTTTTTTCAAACATTTTGATTAGATTTTTTCAACCATTCAGACTTTCCAGGGTCTCAATTTTTTCTTTTGACATGAGGATTTTCATGATGTAAATTCGATAAATTTCCCACTAACGTGCTAAGTTCGTGCCAGCATTTGTATTCGTTCCGAATAATATACCGAGCATTTGGTAACATGTTCCCCAGCTGATAATAGGCTTGGCCGCGTATTGTGTGCAGTAATTTATGCTGTGCTAAAATTCATTCTTTCCTACAACACCATGATTTCCTTTGCGGACGGTGATTCGATTATCGAAGAGAAATGTGAATCCTCACAAATGGCTCTTCTTCATCCACCCCTAACTCGCAATCAGTTTGTTGATTGGGGAATCTGTTGATTCCCATATTCGGAGTTTGTGCAAAGTTTGGTGTTCTCCCCACGTCGAAACATGGTATCGATCTCACAGGATTTCATGTTGACTGGTCCGAAATTTGGACTTCATTTTGTTTGATAACGGCATTTGATGTGCGCGCCTTTTCACGTCGTAACAAGGGATCGATACAGGATTTCATGTGACGGTCAAAATTTGCCTTCTTGTTTGTTTGGTAACGGCATTTGATGTGCGCATTTGGACATTTGTAATTTGTCACAAAATATTTATCTTCGTCAAAAATGTGTAGTAGAACACCAGTTTCTTGACTGAAGTGTAATTTGATTGTTCGATCAAATCGAGTTCCACCAGATATTCTACGAAAATCCGACGTATTTTCATGCTCGGCGCCTACGACTTTTTCCCATATTTCTAAATTGACTTGGTATGTTGTCTCAATTCCACGAGGATCCCACTCGTCTTCAGTTCCATTTAGAGGGTCGGGTGTTATATGTGCTCCAATAATCGCATCTAGACGGTGAACGTACTTGTCAAGTCCAGAAGCTCGCTTATTCACCACCAAACATTTTGGGACATGAATAACTTTAATGATGTGTTCAACAATCTTCTATCTTTTACAATCATCTTTCTTATTTGTCACTAGATTGACGCAGGTTTCTACTGGTGGTAAGTCGATTATTGTTCAACGATTTATTCAACTTACAAACCCTCTTTTTTTCTGTCACGAGATTGACACAGGTTTCAACAACTGCTCCAAATTTGATTCCACGACTTCTCCATTATGAAAAAGCCGAAAATTGATCGAGTTTTTGTCATCAAAAACCTTAAAATTAATTTAATTATTTGGTGACTACAAGGTTAAATAATTGAAATGTAAAATTGAGACAATATATTTGACGTTAAAATGTCAAAGTTAACCGAAATAACAATGTGTTATATTACTGTTAAAAATAATTTCGACGTTTCGAGTCTGTGAGTTAAATAATTTGTTTTATAATGTGAGAGTTAACTTGAAATATTCTGAAAATCTCATATATTTATGTTGAATTTAAACCAGACTTCAAAAGTTAAATTATATATCTTTTTAGAACGTGAAACTCAAAAACATTATACAAATAGTATGAGAGTTAAACTTGGTAATTTTCAAAATCACATATTCTTATATATTAATCTTCAATTTAAGGTCGTTTACAATTTGAAAGATAAAATTTTTTTTAATAAGTAAGACTTGTTGAATTTGAGTTTTGAAATTAAAAGCATAATTTTGTAGTATATTCTGTATCAATTAATTTTCAACAAACTACCTTTAACATTTGAAAAAGTCGTTCCCAGTTGAGAAGAAGAAGTCCAAGTTCCTCAGCTTTCAATCGGTTAACATGCGGCCTTAAATCAGATTCAGTCCAATCTATTAGTTTGCTACAAATGTCATTACTCAAAGTTTTTTTGTCTTCATCTACAGATTTTATCGTTAAAACAAACAAAAAGTACAACTTGCTACCAAAATATTCGAAAATCTTATATGAAAAACGAAACGTTAGTAAACACACAATGAGAATAAATTCAATAATTTTATTTTATGTGGGAGTCCTCCAAGGGCCAATCCGCAAATTATGTCTTACTTCTGAGCAACTTATACAGTATTTCAAAAAAATATAAGAGAGCGGAGAAAAAAAACATGAGTCATTTTTTTCAAATCTTGTAGCAACAGCGATTCAAAAATTTACTAAATTTAACTTGTTTTTTTCTTGACAATATCTTATGAACTTTGAAACTCTCAACAAATGCTTTAATGAGTTTCAAAAACCCTATTCAATGTGAAGTTATGCTTTTTAACATTTGTTTTATGACAAGATCAGTTAAAATACGTGTTTAATAAACCAAATTTTTAGGATTGAAAAAGTCACCAAGGAAGGTTATGTGCTCATCTTAAATTTTCATCATAGTAACCAAAAGAAAATTCAAACTTATTTTAGCATCATTGCAACTTATATTCATCACGCATATCTCTAAAAACTATTCTCTGATAACTTTTTAGTTTACTGACGAGAGCAAAGAACACATTATTTTAGTTTCAAGGTTGGTTTTCCTAATCTTTTTCAGACGCTAAAAAGTGTGCATATTGGACAAAAATAAAATAATCTCAGTTTTAAATCACTTGCAATTTGTAAAAAAACTACAGTTTCTGTTTCATTAGCGAACAGTCCTCACCTCAACTAAAAGAGGTAGCGACGTCAAAAAAAAAGTGATCGGTTCGGCGTTTTTGTATCCAGTCACGGTTAAGTAATTTGTTTTTGCTTAAAAACCTCTATTTTGGAAAAAAAATGTTTTACTTTCTAGTAAAAATATGAATTAAAATAGATAACAATTTGCATGTATAACGCAAGATTAAATACAGTTCACATTTTGTTATGCTAAACATCTTTAATTAAAGTTACTAATGTTTTAATCAACGACTTTGAAAAAGGTTGGAAATTTTTAACAGATTATAACTCGTACGCTCTTCGAATATTTGTAATCATAAATGCGAGGAAACTAACGAAACTCATATGAAAAAGCAAGAGGTTTTTTGGACTATATTCATACTTTGTCTCACTTTGTTAATATATCGGCCCTCCTATCAAAACACACAAGTTGCGAATCTGGGTCGGAATATAAGTAAAGTGTGATAGGGGATAATACTTTCAATGTGACGTTTGGAGCGTTTTTCAATTAAAAGCAAACTTCAAAAAAGCATACATTTGTTGATACTGTAGCAGTGTCGTGGACACATGCCGACCTCTCAAAAAAATAGTGAATTCCAAAGATAAAATTTGGATACATTTCAAGTCCAACCAAATCAAAATTGAGAGTAGTTTTAATAAATATTTTCATACATAATCCTGACCAAAACAAAACTCAATTTGCGCTGCGGGGGTCAATGTTTAATCCTTCAGAATACACCGTCTCAGGCTAATGACGATAACATATTGATTTTAACCTCAGACTCAACCTGACCAACTTCTTCCTAGTAAATTGTATTTCGTCTTTATAATAATCTTCAAATAAAAATAATGAAAAAGGTAGCTTTTAAAAATGTGATATTGACATTTACTTTGATATATATCTTTAAACACTCACATGCTGGCGATACGATTATTTAACCGATCTTAGAATGACTCTCTGAATTGATGAGTTTGATACACGCAAATATCATAATTCGTCCCATACTTGGAAAAATTTGACTAAAATACGTCATTTTTCAAAAAGAATATTTTGATTTAATTTCAACTGATGATAAAGTTAAATTCAGCGTCGTATTATACACGATTTTCATAGGCATCCAGCTGAGAAAAATTGATTTTCGTCTACCTTTATTTAATAATTTAGTATTTTATTACATGTTGATTACAAAGTTTTTTATATAAAATTTTTTGTTTTTGTATATCTGTTTACTCATGGTGTTTTAATTGACACGGTGTCCATCGTTGGAAGACAGGTTGAGTAAGATTTTCGCAAGATTGTTGTTTAAAAATTAAAAGCGCATATAACATTTTTATCAAATTGTTTTTTTATTTATATCTATCAACTATTAATAACTCAATACTTTTCGGAATTCACAGAAAACAAGCATTCAAAATACAATATGGAGTACCTTCACTACATNCAAAGTTAACCGAAATAACAATGTGTTATTATTCTGTTAAGAAATAATTTCGACGTTTTCGAGTCTGTGAGTTAAATAATTTGTTTTTCATAATGTGAGAGTTAACTTGAAATATTCTGAAAAACTCTCATTATATTTTATGTTGAATTTAAAAACTCAGACTTTCAAAATGTTAAATTATATATCTTTTTAGGAACGTGAAACTCAAAAACATTATACAAATAGTATGAGAGTTAAACTTGGTATATTTTCAAAATCACAAGTATTCTTATATATTATCTTCAATTTAAGTCGTTTAAAATTTGAAAATAAAATTTTTTTTTAAATAAGTAAGACTTGTTAAATTTGAGTTTTGAATTAAAAGCATAATTTTGAGTTATATTCTTGTATCAATTAATTTTCAACAAACCTACCTTTAACATTTGAAAAGTCGTTCCCAGTTGAGAAGGTAAGAAGTCCAAGTTCCCAGCTTTCAATCGGTTAACATGCGGCCTTAAATCAGATTTAGTCCAAATCTATTAGTTTGCTACAAATGTCATTACTCAAAGTTTTTTTGTCTTTATCTACAGATTTTATCGTTAAAACAAACAAAAAAGTACAACTTGCTACCAAAATGTCTATAACATTTTATTAAATATTCGAAAATCTTATAATGAAAAACGAAACGTTAGAAACCACACAATGAGAATAAATTTCAATTAGTTTTATTTTATGTGGGAGTCTCCAAGGGTCAATCCGACCAAATTTATGTATTACTTCTGAGCAACTTATACAGTATTTCAAAAAAAAAATTTAAGATGACGGGAGAAAAAAAAACATGAGTCATTTGTTTCAATCTTGTAGCACAGCGATTTCAAAATTTTACTAAATTTAACTTGTTTTTTCTTGACAATTATCTTATGAACTTTGAAACTCTCAACAAATGCTTTAATGAGTTTCAAAAAGCCTATTCAATGTGAAAGTTATGCTTTTTACATTTTTGTTTTATGATCAAGATCAGTTAAAATACGTTTTAACCAGATTTTNTTTTTTTTGACGTCGCTACCTCTTTTAGTGAAGATGAGGACTGTTCGCTAATGAAACGAAACTGTAGTTTTTTACAAATGCAGTGATTTAAAACTGAGATTATTTTTTTTGTCCAATATGCAACATTTTTAGCGTCTGAAAAGTTGGAAACCAACCTTGAAACTAACAATGTGTTTGCTCTCGTCAGTAAACTAAAAAGTTATCAGAGAATAGTTTTTAGAGATATGCGTGGAATTAAGTTGCCATGATGCTAAAATAAGTTTGATTTTCTTTTGATGTTACTATGATGAAAATTTAAGATGAGCACAATACTTCCTTGGTGAACTTTTTCAATCCTAAAAGCTGTTTTAAAACGATTTTAACTGATCTTGTACATAAAAAAATGTAAAAGCATAACTTCACATTGAATAGGCTTTTTGAACTCATTAAAGCATTTGTTGAAGTTTCAAAGTTCATAAGATAATTGTCAAGAAAAACAAGTAAATTTAGTAAATTTTTGAATCGCTGTGTCAAGATTGAAAAAAATGACTCATGTGTTTTTTTCTCCCGTCATTCTTAATTTTTTTTTGAAATACTGTATAAGTTGCTCAGAAGTAATACATAATTTAGTCTCCTAACTTTTTCAGACGCTAAAAATGTTGCATATTTAGACAAAAATAAAATAATCTCAGTTTTAAATCACTTGCAATTTGCAAAAAACTACAGCTTTCTGTTTCATTAGCAAACAGTCCTCACTCTTCAACTAAAAAAGGTAGCGACGTCAAAAAAAAGGCATCGGTTAGGGTTTTTGTACCAGTCACGGTTAATGTAATTGTTTTTGCTTAAAAACCTTCTATTTTGGAAAAAAAATGTTTTACTTTTTAGTTAAATATGAATTAAAATAGATAAACAATTTGTGTATAACGCAAATTAAATACAGTCCACATTTTGTTATGCTAAACATCTTTAAATTGAAGTTTACTATAGTTTTAATCAAGACTTTGAAAAGGTTGAAATTTTAACAGAATTAATTCGTACTCTTTTGAAATTTGTAATCATAATAATGCGAGGAAATCTACGAACTCATATGAAAAGCAAAGGTTTTGGACTATATTACTTTGTCTCACTTTTGTTAATATACAAGATACATTTTTGATACTGTAGCAGTCAGGGACACATCGACCGACTCTCACAAAATAGTAGATTTTCAAAGATAAAATTGGATACAAGTTTCAAGTCCAACAATCAAAATTGAGAGTAGTTTTAATAAGTATTTTTCATACATATCTGACCAGAACAAAATACCCAATTTGCGCTGCGGGGGTCAATGTTTAAATCTTTCAGAATACACCGCTCAGGCTAAATGAGATAAATATTGATTTTAACCTTAGACTCAACCTGACATTCTTCTAAGAAATTTATTTCGTCTTTATGAATCTTTAATAAAAAATTGAAAAAAGTAGCTTTTAAAACCGTGATATGACATATTAACTTTGATATATTTTTAAACACTCACATGCTGGGATAGCGATTATTACCATCTTTGAATGACTCTCTGAATTTGATGAGTTTGATACACGCCAAAATATCATATTCGTCCCCATACTTGGAAAATTTGACTAAAATCGTCATTTTCAAAAAAATATATTTTGATTTAATTTCAACTGATGATAAAGTTAAATTTCAGCGTCGTATTTATACCGAATTTTCATAGGCATCCAGCTGAGAAAATTGAATTTTCGTTACCTTTATTTTATAATTTTTTTAATTATTCATGTTGATTACAAGTTTTTTTTACAATTTTTGTTTTGTATCTGTTAAACCTCATGGTGTTTTATGACACGGTGTGCAGTTGGAAGAGATTTTCAGCAGAGCAAGATTGTCTGATTTTAATTAAAAGCCAATAAACATTTTTATCAATTGTTTTTCTTTAATTTATTCTATCAACTAAATATACTCAATACTTTCGGAATCACAGAAAACATTCAAATACAATAATTGGAGTCCTTCACTACAGTTTTTAAAAAAATTGGATGAAATATCTTGACTTTTGATTGCATGAATTTCAGAGAAATTTAAAATTTTTAAAATTTCGAAAAATTTCAAATAAATTTCGAAAATTTTTCAAAAAAAATTTGGGGTCATATTACATTTCCAAGTTAAGGTTCGGTGAAGACCTCTATAAAACTAAAGGCGTGAGGGTTAGGTCCCTCTGAAAACCAAGGACGTTAGGGTTAGAACCTTCTTAAAAACAAGGAAGGTTAGGGTCAGGTGCATTTGAAAACTGAGGAGGTTAGGGTTAGGCCCCCTGTTAAACAAGGAAAGCTAGGGTCAGGCCCCTTTAAACAAAGGAAGTTAGGGTTAGGACCCCCTTTAAAACTGAGGGTTAGGGTTAGGACCGCCTTTAAAACAAGGGAGGTTAGGGTTAGGTGCCGATTTAAAATGGAAGTGCTAGGGTTAGGTGCTCTCCTTTAAAACCCAGGTCCATAATAACATCTATGAGCTCACTCCTACACTACTAATATATTTAACAAGATTTACTTGTAAGGTCAAGTTAAACCCAGACAAAAAAGCTGTTAAGTTTTGTTGAGATTTTACCGGTCTTGAACAGTCTCTTCCTGACCAACCAAAACTATAGTTGAATATATATTTATAAATAATCCTAAATTTTCAGGCTTTAATGGGGAATTCATCATTTGATTTTGCCTTAGCTGATCAATTGGGTGATGTGTGTTCATTACTTTGTCAGCTTGACAAGGTTCATGACCGTTATCACAATATGGGGTCACCTTTGGTTCGATCCCCTTTTTGGAATTATTTGGCGATATCAACCGAACCGCTGCAGGCTGAATCTGTGATGGATCCAATTGAGCCCCCGAACAACTTTGTCGAGTCAAGCGTCGGTATGTATTATGATGAAATTTTAAAATTCAAAAAAAATTTTATATATGAAGTGTAGTAAAACAATGTCTTATATTTGAGGATGTAGATATCGTGTCAAGTTTTCACTTTCTTCAAAAAAAATCAATTCAAAACATTCCTCAAATAACTTGGGCACAAACTCATAACAAAATAAGTAACTCTTCTCAGGAACAAAATCATTTCATTTTTTATTTTTAAGAAAATTTAACTATAACTTCATTAGTTTATATTGAATTGCTACTGAGTCGGCGACCGGTATATTAATTTAGTATATTTGTCAAAAAAATAAATATTTACATTAAATATTTCCTTCTATTCTAGGGGATTTCGATATTCCAAACAGATACAATTTGCGAGAAAAAGTTTTGATTAACGTGCTAGGAGTAAATTCACGTCAGTCTTACAAGCTACATGTTACACTTCCAACCGATCTTGCAACTCTGCAGGACGCATACTTTCCCAATTCTACCGGCTCACAACCCCTTATTAATGATTTCAACAAGGTGATCGATGTCGATGAATTGTCAACGCATCTGCAAACGATTTTTCTGGAAAGTGGTAATGATGTGACCAATTTAATCAATTTCGTTGCATCGGCCTTCTCAAAGGTTATTTAAACCCTTACTAACTTTTTTCAAAAAAAAACAGAGCAAACTGACCTTAAGAGTCATCTTTTCAATTTATACAGTAGAATTTCAAAAAAGCAAAAAAAACTTTTCAAACTACTAAGAAAATGACTAGGAAAGTTAAGTTCACTTTTCGTATCATTATTGTCGCTTATCTGCCAAAAAATGCTCTGGAGACTGAAATGAATTTTGTCATTTATCTACGTTCAAAATTAATTCTACCAATTTATAAATGAAATTTTCCAATTTTAATCGCAGATAGATTTCATTTGGTCACTTCACTTATAATTTTCAAATAAAGATCGATAAGAAATTATATGAAAACCTTGAAAACAGACTATCAATTGATCCATAAGCACATATAACCTATTCTCCCTATTTCAGATGCAATCTGTTCTTACAACCATCAAGTCTGACATTGGGGTTACCGTACCAAAAATTGAGTCTATTCTAAATGACAACCGGTTATTATCCAGTTTTGCCTTTCTGCTAAAAATGCGTGACGAAAAAACGCAGCTGGTATCGGATTGTTTAATGCAGCAGTGGTCTGGTGAATCCGTTATTGCTAAAGATGGAAAAAAGAGCAAAAAATCCGGATCGAGATTCAACGGTCTTTTTGAGCAGGTCAAAAGTGGCTGTTTAATTCCCAGCTGTCAGGCTGTAAGTTTAATTATTCAGAAATTCACTTCATAACCTTATATTTTTTTGATTCTCTAAATTTTTGACTAGAAAAATAAGAAATCCAAAAGACCTATAGCTTATAGGCTATAGGTAACATCATTTGATTCCATATTAACAACTTTTTACGTTTCTCATGAAGAACTTTATATGGTATTAAATAATCAACAAAAAAATCATTCCGATGGGGAACTACTAGCTTTCTATCTTTCTAACGTTCCTTTCTTTAAAAAGAAAACATAACATTCTGTGTATCAATAATCACAAAATTTTCTTAATTTTCCACATCTAAAAAAAATTTAAAGTTTTCACGGAAAACTAATCTAAAGTTTTATTTGTAGAAACTCTTGGATTTTGGTGCATCCGCTACTGACATCAATTTGAAACTGGTAATTTCCGGTTTACATGCGCCTTATGAGTACTTGAAGCAAAACAATCGAAATGATCCAGGCGACGAATCATTTGTATCAAATGCGTCACATTTGGATGATGTAGGTTCCGAAGTTGATCAACTTAACAAGTCTATGCTTGATAAGTTGGAGAATCTACTAGACTTTCATGGTCCTGAGAGTTTCAATGCCGGTGGAACCGATTCAGAGTCACGCCGGATGTCTGATAGTGCGTTATCATCTGCCGCTCTAGCGGTGGCAATTTTTCAATCTACACACGGGCATGAAAAGGTACAAAAAAAGATTCTCTCAACAATCTCCACAAAAAAATTGACTTCCTCTCAAAATCACAACGGATATTCGTATATTTTTATATTAAAAATAAATTAATGGGTAGTAGGTGGGTTCTGGGGCACCATCATTGGTGGGGTTTTGATAAAATATATAATATTTACAATTTTTTTAATGTCATGAAAAAACCCTACACTTCAAAGAAAATCTACTAGTCCTATTTTATTTTTGTCTTTGCAAAAAAATTATACTGTTATGGTTTGTAGACTTTATGAAAAGTAAACGGTCTTTTTATTTTTAACAGAGGTATGGCTTGGGGACTTTTGGGTTTTCATTCAAAAAAAGAAAAAAATTCTTAAAGGGAAACATTTTCCTTAAATTATTTTGTTAGTTTATTTTCAGAGTAGAGGAGCATATTTTATATCAAAAAAAAAATTGGTTTTCTAAAGATGGTATTATGTTTTTAGCTTCTACTTACTGATGGTGAATTTATCACAAAAATCCATTATTTATAGTTTTTCATCATGATTTTATTAATAGTTACTCTAATCTGAACATAAACAAAATATTGAATGTTAAGTAGGGTTGAGGTAATCCTGGTGGACCAAATACCACTACTATTTGCTAGAAACAAAAAACTTCAATTTCATAGAGTATAAAACTCTATCGTTGGCTTTTTTAATTTTACATTTTTCAAAACAAAGTTTTTCTCTAAAAACAAATAACTCTTAACAAAATCTATATTTAGTACAATGTACATCAACTGGGTAAGCATGTTACGGATCGATTTGAATTTCGTGCTATAGATTACGAGAGTCGAAAATGTGCTGCTCGACCCAATAGTACATTAAGTGGTGCTTTCATGACTCCAGAGCACACTGATTTTGACTTTTCGAGTGATGTATCATTGCTCCCTGTTTTAACTCGTCTAAGCAAGTCTGAGGAGGAAAATGCTGCCTCAAATGGCTGTAGATCAAATAAAATTGTTGAGGATGACGAGACCTTAGGTGGTACTTTACCAGAGATGAATTCTACGGAGTTGGGACCCAGCAGTCCAGTTAATGATGTAAACAGATATCCTGTTGTACGCAAGGCAAATGGTCAGTAATCTAAATTCTATACTTTTACTTTTTTGAAAAAAATATCAGCTAGCTGTTTGGTTTTTTTAGGCTTTTTCCAAAATATTAACCAAGCACCATAATTTTTAATTTGAAATTTTATTTCAAATCATCTCATATATTAAAATTAAATTGACAAAGGCTTTCAACACCCATGCAACCAATTCGTTAGATTTAATGAGAATTGCAATTTTTTTTATAATAAGAAACTTTCCTGCAGCATCTATGTAGGTCACCAAAAAACACTCCGGTCTGTGTCAACCTTCAAGCTTTCACTTCGATGGTTCGTCCAAACAGGACTGTTATACCCCCGCTAAAGCTATGAATCCCTTCAAGAAACCCCGTACCACTGGACCATGTTTTGAGACTCATGTTTTGGATGGTGCAACTCAAGAAGCGGTCGACTCAATTATTAAGAATCAAGACGTAAACAATTTACAATCACCCACTCTCAATCTGTCAAGTGAGTCGAGTTCCTATAGTGAAGCCAAAGAGCGGTCTGTTAAAAAGAAGCGAAAATCCGGGCGGGAAAAGGGTCGAAAGTAAAAAAAAATTTCCAATTAAATTTCTACTGATTTTAGCATCTCTACTTTCCTAGTGGAACGATTTCAAAACCTGCAAATCTTATAAACAAATATAAGGAAAATACTTTTCCAAAAAAATATTTGATCAATGATCTCGTGTCGCGTTGTTTCTTAAGCTAAGCATTTTTAACAGCATGTGTATTATAGCCGGATTTTTATTCTGATGTACTCGCAACAAAAATTGATAATAACTCTGAAACTTATATTGGGTCAATTTATATACCATGGTCAATCAAAATCAAAAAATATTTTTAGATTTTTTAATGAAGTTAAAACATTTCTAATGAGATTAATTTTCAATCAAACAAACCCGAAGTTAATTTTTAACCAAAAAAACTTTTGCCATAATTATTCAAGACATTTTAAATTTTGAAGTATTTACACATAATTTTCGTATAAGTATGAATTTTTATGAATTTTGATAATTACATGATAGATTTTTTTGTTTTGTGGCCTTTGAGGGGTTGTTGCACGATCCCTTTTTTTGATACTTCACATCTGAGCCATTTTTGATATCTAGGAGTCTTCTTATGGCAGTGTTTTTCTCGCGCCTTTAGCACTCTTTAGCCAGCAATATTTTTTTATAAGGTTTTCAGATCCTTTTGGCATTACAATTTTTTTAAAAGGTCATGACCTTCATATTTTTTTAAAGGGTTTTCTCCTTTTTAATTTTTGTCTGTAGTTTTTGGTGTATAGATATTCGAGTTGTTGAGGTTTTCGAGGTTTTTTATCATTTTATGATTGAAGTATTTTTTTCCTTGAGTTTTCCTGGCTCTACGGGCTCTGCAGATTTGCCAGCCTTTCTCTTTTAACCATTAATGCAATTTTGAGTCATGATATTGGTTATTTATGTCTTTCTCCTCTAGGTACATCAATACCTTTTTTCCAGAACCTTGACCTTCATACCATTTTTTAACTCTATTTTCAAATTTTTTTTTATCCTTTATATTTTCTTTTGACCAATTTTCATTGAATTTTTTCATTTTTTCGTCGTTAGAATATATGTCCGTGGTATTATTACATCCTCTACATAAGGCTAGAGTATGTTCTTGGTGCTGGCAGCGGCTTTTGTAATATTTTTTTATATTATCATTAAAATATTTCGTGCCTATTGTAGAACGTATTTTCGAAGGTAGACGGTTAAACTCTTTTGACCAGATCATAGGCGCTGTTGTAATTGTGCGTCGATTTTCAAGTACGTTTGATCTAGAAGGTCTAAAAAAAGGTATGGTTTCAACATTACGAGTTCTACCGTAGTTTGGCTGGTAGAAGCAATTCACCAGTTTTTCAAATTCCCAAACTGGGTATGCTGTTGATAATATTGAATTCATTCTGGTCATTTGCGCCATCCTATGTAGGTTATTAAAACTGATACAGAATGATCTGTAGAGCAAGATATATTGTGAGATGAGTTGAAATTCTTTTAATAATTTTCTTTCCTCCTTTGTAGAAAACTTTTTGTTCAGAAGTTTGTTGACCTGAAATTGCCACTGTTTGTAGTATTGACTTTTAAAAAATGTCATATAGGCTAGTCCATGGCTAAGTTTTCCATGCATAAAGGACTTTGACATTAATGAAACAGATTTTGGGCCAGTATATTTTAGCATATCGGAGATAAAGCCATTGTATTTCCGCATGGCGCCTGTGAGATGTGTTGCGTGAGGGGTGAAATTTAGCTCATTATCCATTTGGATACCAAGCATGTTCATTGTTTTTTTCGATTCCAATTTATTTTTATCCATTGCAATTTCACAGGCCATTTTGTCATTATTTCTGTCCATTTTGATGATAGTATAAAAGGATTTTTTGTAGTTCACTTTTATGTTCAAATTTGAGCACATATCAGCAAAAGCTTGGGCAGCTTTGTTTGCTTCTTTGGCAACATCAGACTCATTGTTACCAGTTGAGACTATTTGGTTGTCGTCCGCATAACTAAAATTTCTCGATTTTTTGGTTAAATTATGGGATTGTGTCATCAAAATTAAAAACATTGTACAGGATAGGCAACTTCCTTGACCATATCCGCGATCAGCACTATCAAATGGAGTAGATTTTTTTCCATTTATTTCGACTTTTATGGTGGGTTGCGTGAGGAAGCTTCTTATAGATCTTAGGGCTGAGACGTTGAAGAATTTTGACATTTTTGACATTATTATCGGCATGTCTGTGCTCCCGTAGGCGTTCGAGAGATCTGTCAGGGTTATTACGCCGTATTTTTTATTTCCGTCGAAAATTTCCTGCCTCACCGAGTTAACCATTTGGCCAACATTGTGGCCTGCTCTGAAGCCAATCATATCCATATGAAATATGCCTTTACTTTCTGCGTGAAATGAAATTTGTCTGGCCATGACTTTTTCTATAAAGTTACCAACAGAGCTGCAAATAGACAAAGGCCTATAGTTTTCAGCATGAGTTTTATCCCCTTTTTTGTGTAATGGTAATACCATCGCCAATCATACACAAAAAAAAACGTAAATTTTAGTCACTAAACCGATCAAAAAATTTGAAATTTCTGAAGAATTCTAGAGCCCGATTTTAAAACAGTTTTCAAGTGAAGTTTCCTAGTAATTTATGATAAACTAATTATCAGTGTGTTTTTAACTCGGGTTAATCACAGTTAAAGATGGCCCAGACGCACGTACGGCTCTGTACAGCCGTATTATTAAATGCCAATTATCAATGTTTTCATTAAGGGGGTACTGGTCGCATTTTAAGGACAAAAACAGGGTTTTCAGCGTCGCCTCAATGAAGTACTAGAAACAGCACGAACATATGTATTTCAGTTTAGGGATAATTGAACATTAATCTTGCTTTCACAAACAAATCGAAGGCCTCTGATTGGCCGACTAATCAGGAACGACCTTTCAAAAGTGCACTATTTTCACTTCAAAAGCCTACTCCTCGCTGATTTTTGAAGATAGAGAATACTTTTATAGCTTTTATTGACCACAGAGAACGGGGGCAGAACCTCAAGTTCAATTTAACTCAAACAAATTTTATCCGGCGCTTAAATGAGCAAAAAACTGTTTTTTGGCCTTATTTTGAGTGCCTCGGGGAAAATACTACTCCTCCCTGGATTTTGACGGCAGAAACCTTAAACTGGTATGTATCGATCCTTAGGGATACGCGCAAAACCCCAAGTTCGACAATTTGCATTTTTGTATCTCGTCTTTTTGGAAACCGCGATTCAAATTCTCAGAAATTTTCAAAATTTGAATAAATGAAAGAAATATTTTCTCAAATCGTGATAAAATACTTTTTTCATGACAATTGAAAATAAAAAGACTTCTTATCAACTTATTTTTGTCCTATTTTCAGAAAAAAATATTTTAAAGATAATCTAGAAAATTTCATGTCCGAGTTTCTAAATGCGACCAGTACTCCCTTAAGGACCTACTTAATTAAGCCTTCGGTGTTAAAATTCAGAAAATTATCTCGCTGATGGTTCAAAACCCAAATAAACTATATTATTTGATCGATTAGAACACATGAGGTATAACTCAGCCCCTTCAGGCTTGTGATTAGTTTGCCAATCAGCACGAGGGAATTGACGACTCAACAATATTAATTTTGTTAAAACACCTATCCAATATTAAACGGTTCGAAACAGATTCGACTATACGGTTAGCTATACCGTAATGGAAGAAAAGTCATATTTTCTCTGTAGATTGGCCTCAATATGTTTTGGAGGGTTGAAATTTTTTCTTGCAAAAATAGTATTGTAATTCAGTACTGTAATTCCCAAACCGCCCAAATAACCGTACGGGCGGCTGAGAGTTAAAACAATTTTTTATTTTTACTACTTTTTCTGGGAAACCAGGAATCCTGCATCAAGATTCTTGCTCAGAATGTAAATTTTTTAAGATTTGCATGGACTGAAAATTAGCTGAAAGTGCAGCTACGAGCTAACCACTCAAAAAATGAGTCGATTTCTGATCGAATTCTCTATCTTTTTAAATAGTAAACAGTACCGGTAATTAAATTTCCTGCCATAAAAATCATTTTTGAGAAAAAATTCCCGACGATAATTTTTTTTTTCCCGACTATAATAATATACGTTTATTTTAGTCGGGAAAAAAAAATTATCGTCGGGAATTTTTTCTCAAAAATATTTTCATGGCAGGAAATTTTAATTACCGGTACTGTTGTACTATTTAAAAAGATAGAGAATTCGATCAGAAATATATTATTATACACCTCAATAAAACATGGCAGTTTCGGACCCAAATAATTGTTTTTCCAAACACTTTTTTCATCAAATCAAATAAAAACCAAATTGGAATTACTTATTTTACTTTTTTGCGAAAAGTCCCTTCATAATTTGTTCTCTGATTCTAATATTAGTTTTTTAAAT
Organism: Oikopleura vanhoeffeni; assembly: GCA_004367855.1. Lineage (NCBI taxonomy): Eukaryota > Metazoa > Chordata > Appendicularia > Copelata > Oikopleuridae > Oikopleura > Oikopleura vanhoeffeni. Next base: position 33,640 of record SCLH01063355.1, read on the forward strand.
TTCGCCACTAGTTAAATATTTCTTTGATAGTTTTTATTTAATAAAATGAGTCATTTATTCAAGTTCATTTCTGAATAACCCGCTGCGGGTTACCCGCAGGGCAAATGGGAATGCTCATTTGAAAATATTTAATCCTTGTGAAAACGCCTACATCACGTGTATTCAGTACTTAAATAAAAATTTGTTTTTTTTTCTTAAAAATTAAAAAAAATGAGCTACACTTATAAATACGGTAAGAAAAAGAGAAAATAACGAAGTTAGTTAAATTTCAAAAAAATGTTTTTATTATTTCGACTCTGTTTCGACATGGTTCGGCTCTGCATTATTATTCAATAGTGATTTTTTGCGGATTAAAATAAGAAAACTCGAAAAGTCAGCATTCTATAGAATTTTTTTCATTTTCTCCGAATCCTAAAACTGTACTCAATGAGACTGATTGAATGAGTGCATATTCGCGAAAAATGGTTTCCACAAATGGTTATTGGTTTCCATTACAGGGTAATTTTGCTCAAATTTGAAAAGTTGGTTTCAGTGAAAAATTGGGAATTTCAAGATTTTTTCAAACTACATGTCACATGTAACCCCACGTTTTTTGGTTCCCTTCCCCTCGCGGATTTCGAAACAATTATCAACTATTTAACTACCACCGTTGATTTCGGTCAAACTTAGCGTGGGCGCTTAGAACCAAACAATTGAGCCACAGTTAATGAAAATTGGAAATGGTCTAGAATAGCCTGGTCTAGAATTTGAAAAAATAAATAAAAACAAAACGCCGGATTCCGAAGGAACGGGAGTCGCGTTCTGTTCCGTTCCATTTGATACTCTGGTGTAGGGTGTCACCTGTCGAGGCTGATATAGAGACTAAGAAGCGTATCAAAAAATCCGAGGATGCCATTCCTCATCATTTTTTCTGAAGAAAATTTTTTCGAAATTTTTGAATTCGGGCTTCTGATTGGTCGAATTTAATTTTTTAAATATTTGACGTACAAAGTCGTAGTCTAGCCCAAAATTGTCTCTTGTTCAACTGATACTTAATATTGTTTTAACTGACGATTGATCTTATATTCTTGGAGAAATGTCGATTTGAAGCCTTTAAAAAAATTGAAACAGTGCCAATCTTATTTTTTTTCAATTTGAAATCACCGTCCGAATAGCGATAACAATTTTGATTGTTTTTAAATAGTCATGATGCTTCATTGAGACCTACTTCACAAAAATAACCCGCCGCACAAAAAATTTTATGACAACTTCCGGTTTACAGCTGGTTATCTGTTGATCGGTATCTATTTTGGACACCAGAGAGTTAGAATCTCGGAAAGTCATGATCTAATTTTTTACTCCAAATTAACTAAGGAACATGATAGGAGTGCTCAAAATGCTTGGATTTCGACTTTGTCTCGTCCCAAAACTGACCGGTGAGACCCTTCACATGTGCAGGAACAACTATGCAGTTGAAAGTTTCGACTCGAAACGCACACAAATTTTGAAATATTTTTGAACAAATTAAGCATCAAAAACAAAGTTTCTTTTTTCTCAAACTGCCTTGTTTTTCATAAATGGTTTCCACGAATGGTAGTGAGTTTCATTAAACCATCTACGCAATTTTTCGACTTGATTTTTTTTGAAATTTTTTAGTTAATTTACTTGTCGTTCTGAAAAAGTTCCCGGTAATGAAATTTAACCATAATTTATATTTGATTCACAAACTCCAATTTAAAGCAAAAATTGAAATTTTAGAACAGCATAATTTGACCACCAGATGGCGAAAAAATTTTATTCGAAAAATTTATATTTTGCATGCTTTCTCATCCCGTAAAGCCATTGATTTATTTTTTTGATGTTTACAGTAAACAGTTTACTCTAACTTTTCGTTCTACCATGCGCAAACCCAGTCATGGGTTTCATCACAAGGAGTTTCTAGAAATGGTAATTTGGTGTAGTCATAGCATCAGTCTTATACTGTCTAGATAAAAGTCTATAAAACGTTTTTTTAAAGTTGATATATCCTACTTATGAACTTTATTGACTCTATTAACGGATGCTCAGTTAGGGCACCAACTTAACACTCAAGACCTCTAGCCATTATAGGCCTTTCTCTCTTTTTCCACCACATCTCCCAGTTATCAAAAGGTATAAAGGGATACTAAACACTTGTTGGCGCTAGACCGCGCGAAAAAATATATTATTAAATTTGTAGATACAGAGAATAATGAAAAGTTTCATATCCAACGCCATTAATGAATCTCCGAAGCTCTCAAATTGCTAACAGAGAAACTTATGAAAATGTTTAGGGCACGATTATATGGGGGGAAACCCCAAACCCCCCTAGGTGTGGTCGATGTGGGCTTCGCCCACGTTGGGGGAGACCCCAAACCCCCATTGAATGGGTGTTTAGGGCACGATTATATGGGGGGAAACCCCCTAGGTGTGTCGATGTGGGTTCGCCCACGTTAGGGAGAGACCCCCTAAAACCCCAAATTGTATGGTTGTTTAGGGCACGATTATTGGGGGGGAACCCCCCACCCTAGGTGTGGTCGATGTGGTTTTTGCCCACTGGGGAGCCCCTAAACCCCCAAATTGTATGGTTGTTTAGGGCACGATTATATGGGGGGGAAACCCCCACCCCTAATGTGTCGATTTGGGCTTCGCCCACGTTAGGGGGAGACCCCTAACCCCCCAAATTGAATGGTGTTTAGGGCGATTATATGGGGGGGAAACCCCCCTAGGTGTGGTCGATGTGGGCTTTGCCCACGCTAGGGGGAGCCCTAAAACCCCCCCAAATTGTAGTGTTGTTTAGGGCACGATTATATGGGGGGGAAACCCCCACCCCTAATGTGGTCGATTTGGGCTTCGCCCACGTTAGGGGAGACCCCTAAACCCCCAAATTGTATGTTGTTTAGGCACGATTATTGGGGGGAAACCCCCTAGTTGTGGTCGATGTGGGCTTTGCCCACGCTAAGGGGGAGCCCCTAAACCCCCCAATTGTATGGTTGTTTAGGGCACGATTATATGGGGGTAAACCCCCTAGGTGTGGTCGATGTGTGCTTGCGCCACGTTAGGGGAGACCCTCTAAAACCCGCAAATTGTATGGTTGTTTAGCGAAAAAAATATATCATATAAATTGTAGATGACGAGAATAATGAAAAGTTTTATATCCATACGCCATTAATTGAATCTCGAAGCTTCTAAATTGCTAACAGAGAAATCTTATTGAAAATGTTTAGGGCACGATTATATGGGGGAAACCCCCCAAACCTCCTAGGTGTGGTCGATGTGGGCTTTGCCCAGCTAGGGGAGCCCCTCAACCCCCCCAAATTGTATGGTTGTTTAGGGCACGATTATATGGGGGGAACCCCCAACCCCAGGTGTGGTCATGTGGGCTTCGCCCACGTTAGGGGGCCTAAAACCCCCCCAATTGTATGGTTGTTTAGGCACGATATATGGGGGGGACCCCCCAGGTGTGTCGATGTGGGTCTCGCCCACGTTAGGAGAGACCCCTCTAAACCCCCCAAATTGTATGGTTGTTTAGGGCACGATTATATGGGGGGAAACCCCCCAAACCCTAGTGTGGTCGATGTGGGCTTCGCCAGTTAGGGGAGACCCTAAAACCCCCAATTGTATGGTGTTTAGGGCACGATTATATGGGGGGAAACCACCACCCCCTAGGTGTGTTCGATGTGGGCTTCGCCACGTTAGGGGGAGACCCCCTAAAACGCCCCAAATTGTATGGTTGTTTAGGGCACGATTATATGGGGGGAAACCCAAAACCCCCTAAGTATGTTCTATGTGGGCTTCGCCCACGTTAGGGAGACCCCTAAAACCCCCCAAATTCTAGGTTGTTTAGGGCACGATTATATGGGGGGAACCCCAAAACCCCTAGATGTGGTCGATGTGGGCTTCGCCCACGTAGGGGAGACCCCCTAAAACCCCCAAATTGTATGGTTGTTTAGGCACCGATTATATTGGGGGGAAATCCCCAAACCCCCTAGGTGTGGTCGATGTGGGCTCGCTCCTTTTAGCGAAAAAAATATAACATTTAAATTTGTAGATGACGAGAATAATGAAAAGTTCATATCCATACGCCATTAATTGAATCTCCGAAGCTCTCACAAATTGCTAACAAAGAAATCTTATTGAAACTTGACAATCTTCAACCAGCGGGTTTTTAAAATCCGTGGAATTGGCCACTGGTCCAAGAAGGAAAAGGACCGGCAAAACATCAGCAGGTGATTACTAAAACTGGTACACTAAACTTAACTCGAAAATCATCTCGAGAATAGATAAAAGTCGAACATTGAACTATTGTTCCAGATATCAAAAATCTAAGATATTAAGCGTGTGGATTATATTGCTTGCCATCAGCGTTTCACCTGCAATCTAAGGAAGAATCTCAAATATTTATTTTGTATAGGATACGTTCTGGGGCTAATGAATGTCACTTCTCATTCTTTATAATAGAAATTTGCTTCTTATTTTTTGAGATATTTGGAGTACTGCAATTTCCATAGAATTCAAACAATGACCAAGCTTTTTGTTCAATCTCCGTTCAATTGCACATACCGAGCTACAATGCAGTCAAAAGTTTCTGGTAGATAGTATTATTTTTGAAATTATGATTCATCTTGACCCAAAAAGACGGCAGGAGTTACCAATGAGCGCGATTTTCTTGTGAAACAAAATCTTATTATAAACTAATTTAAGGGTATGGTGGTTCCTAATTTGATATATTCAGGTGATCATCGCGCGAATAGCAAATATCTCAGGACTTCTGAACATACAATATTGTGAATATATTATATTGTAGATCCACCTTAATCTCAAAAATCAGCATGACGAAAATTTTATTTTTGGCCTTACACTCTTTGGGCCATGTTTGAACACGGCACCATATTTCAAAACCCTACTGCCCTGGTTTTTTCAATTAAGCTTTGATATTTACCACACATATACAGAAACTAAGTCACTTAAGGGTATCCCGGTCCCTTATTTTACATATTCTAGTAAAAATAATAGCCAAACCGGCTCAAGGATTTATTCAGATTAGCCAGTTTGTAGAACTAGCCTTTCATCTTGCGTAAAACATGTGTCAATACTTTTTTGCATGCATACACTCCCAGACACTTAACGAGACAGTGTGACTTAAGCCGAAACGGTAAATCTATCTCCTCTGAGGTTTTATTTTGAAATAAACTCAATTTTAACATAACCTGTATAATTAGTATTTAAAACTTCTGAAGAGCGCTTTTTCGATAAGTGCTTATATTTTTTTCTAGGATATGCGATACCACCGTTTTTTATNATACGATGAACTTGAGATTGACCTTGAACTTTGACCGGTCATTAGAGGTCAAATATTGGTCGCCGACCCTCAATTAAAAAAACGGGTAGCCGAAAAACGCTTAATTTTCACTGGCCAAAAAATCAGCCTTCTAGCACTTCATACGGCTTCGCTAGAACTGGATCACATTTACCTGTAAAATCACGAAAAATTGACCTTAAAATCGATTTTTTTTTGAAAATTTTTCATAAAAAAAAAAAATCCTAAGTCTTAAAATGACCAGAAAAAAATTCTCTACAAGATAGGTTAAAAACATCGATACCCATTTTTGAGTTTTGAAATTTCTTATTTCAAATCGTCATTTTATATATTTTGAGTGTTCCGTTTTTTGCTCAAAGAGTGCGATTTGATCTTAATCGTGACTAAACCATTTATTTACGCTTTCCTTTCAACCTTTTCATATCTACGTCACAAACACAAGCTTAAAAATCAAAAGAAAAATGCCTGAGAGATCACTTTATTTCATATCAGTTATATAATATAACTGATATGAAATAAGGTGATCTCTCAGGCATTTTTGTTTTGATTTTTAAGCTTGTGTTTGTTAAACAAAGCGTGAGCATATCAGCCAATCAGCGACATTTTCGATACAAACGGTTAGTCAGGTGAAATCTCAAACTTTAGCAATAATAGGTTTTTGGTGAGTAGTAAAGCCATAATTTTGAAAAAATAATATCCTCGAGAAAAAGGTTCGAATCAGTTCATTCCGTTCTAATCTCATCTCCAGTAGGGTGGCCAATATTGGTTGAAAAATTAACAGAGAATTGTAAACTGGCAAAACAATTTCAAATACCCGTCCAAGTTCAAGTTCAATTTGAGGATTATCACCAATAAGCAACAATGAGTCAATTATGGACATAAAGATCGCTAATGAGCAAAAATCTAGCTTTAGGTCGATTTCAAACTTTTGCTGTTTATATATATATTATAAAAGACTCACGTTTGCATATATTCGTAAACATTCTGGCCACCCTAGTCACCAGACCTTAAAACGTCTGAGTCGAGCCTCTGAATGTCGTGAACTAATAAAATGATCAAAATCTTTGTAAAACATCACTAGAATTATTTTATATAACAAATTTTGCTGCTTGGTTTTACAAGCAACGTTTCGGTCCAACGTTGTTTTAGATGATACAAATTTATCAGAAATTGATTGGAATTATTTTTTGTTGTATATATCTATTATGGTCCTATTATGATATATCAATTTTGTTCGAGCTAACACATCACGCCTACAAATAGACCAAGATGACGGCAGATATCAAAAAGCAATGTGACATCCTGCTTGCGGTTTTTGCGTAGGTTAGTCGAATGAATGCTTTTCAAACCAAATCAATTTTGCCAAAATTACAGTCCATTGATGGGCCGATTTGAAATAAGGAATTTTAAATGTCAAAAATGGGTATCGATGTTTTTGACCCATTTCGTAGAGATTTTTTTGGTCATTTTAAGACGAAAGATTTTTTTCTGTTTTCGAAAATTAAAAAAAAATAAATATTTTTTTGCACATAACTCACCCAGATTTTTTTCTGGTCATTTGAAGACTAAGGATTCTTTGATAAACGTATTACCTATTGGTTGGTAATACGTTCATCAAAGAATCCTTAGTCTTCAAATGACCAGAAAAAAATCTCTACAAGATGGGTCGGAAGCATTGATACCCATTTTTCACTTTAGAAATTCCTTATTTCAAATCGTCATTGGATTCTCAAATAACTATGATATGACTCATTTTACGGGCCATTACTCTTAATGAACTGTCGACCAAAAATCGGGAATAATACACTAAAACAATTTGAAACTCTTACAATGCTAATTTGGGAAACCTAGCCTAGCGAGTGTTTCTTTCAACCTACACAAAGAGTATCTGATACCGGCTATCACAATAGCTCCATGTTAAGGCTAACCTACGCAAGATGATGAATCCTTGATTACTTTTGTACGCAATTTTAAATATTTTTCACAGTGTTACCTCTAAAACTATAATTTGAAAAAGCGAAATAATTTAGAGTTCAAAAATGTTACTTGGTAATTTTGACATGCTAAATCCCTGGTGGAATTTTCTTCATAGCCATAACTAACGAACCGCACAAGAATATGCTGTAATCACATTTGATAATTCTTGTAAACTTTAGTAACATTATAGAAACGTTACTACTGCCCGTTATTCCAAACCAATAAGTAAAATCAAGGAAAGCTGTAAGGGGGTATATGATATTATATCATTGATATACCGTATATCTGTCTGATTAAATAAAGGCCTTAGAGGCATTGAGCTCAATTTGATATACCGTCTGGGAAGCGATAGTTTTTGCACTTTGGAAAACGTCACCTTGTTACGATACTGTACTTATTGGTGTAATGGTGATAAATAATTTGTGATGTACTTTTTCGCAAGATTAAGAATAGATCTACAAATTAGCATTTTCAGTTTTTTTCATAAGTTTTTAGTTTTCAGAAAATATCACCGTGAATATGTCAAATCTGCCAGATATACTCCCTCAAAGGAAAAACGTTTTCTTCAGAATAATTTCACGCCAAAATATGATTTCATGAAAAAAGTTTTTCAGAAAAAAGTTTCTATGAGAATGTTTATCCGTAAAATATTTGTTTGTTGAATTATATGATATAATTTATATCCCTTATTCACACTATTGTTAATATCCCGGTCCTACTACTTAAAAACACACTACGTTTCCTAATCAGGGCCGGGATATTTACAAAAATGTGAATACGGGATATATTCGTGAAAATTTGTTTTTTTTTCAGAATTTCATTTTTTGATATTTTTTTCTTGTACATAAATTGCTACCTTATCTAAGGTAGCTTTTGTTTTAAAGTAACCACGGACATTTGGCATCATAGCGCGGAAACCATATTATGTATCAGCAAACGGTTTTTTGCACCTAAGTCACAGTTATAAGCATTTTAAAAATAAAAAAAGTTAACGAAAAAAAATTCGAAACACCGATATTTGTACGCAAAAATATGTAAGAGCATGTCATATTAAACATTTTTAATTTATTTCTCTCTATGCGCCGAGAATCAATTGGTGAAATTTCAAATTATTATTATTATTATATTTTATTTGCATTCTAATGTTTTGCAGAATGGCTTTGACTTTTGAACTGGAGTGTTACAGTATGTCAATAAAACAGTAATGTGGATGATTATTATATTTTTAAATAATTAATTTTTAACGAACTCATTTTTAAATAAATAAATCTACTGGTTTCCCCGAAATAACGTCATATCGGATCATTTTTAAAGTCACAGGCCCACTTTTTGCGAATTGGCTTTTCTGTAAAAAAACTATGAACAGTTATTAATTTTATCATAGAGGGTCATGATTTTTTAATCATCTGCGTTTGTGCGCCTCTAGCTCTAATTGTTCAGACATGACCCTACTTACAGACTTTTTTCTGGACACCTTCCATTTCTGATTCTAACAACCTAGGTTGTAATAATTTACTTTTTTAAGAACTTAGCTTTAAGGCAGAAAAATAATATCTTTCTATACGCCCCTTTTATTATTTTATGTACTTTTAATTTCTCAAAAAATGACGATGTGATTCATTATTACTAATGTTTTTGTAATAAACGTCATCTTAAAAATTTACTTTTTCAATTGGTTGAGTAGCGATACAGTCTTTATTTACATTTTGGTCAAGGTTTTTATTTTCAATACTAGCAATTTATGGTAACGGAATAACCAATGATATTTTTAGTTCATTCTATAGATTTTTTTACTTTCTACTTTCTGGCTTCATTTCTGATATATCATCTAAAATCTTGCCAATTTTTATTTAAGAGATAAGAAAAAACCATCCCTAAAAAAATGAGCGGAGAAAATCGGCACGAGATGGCCAGAGAAATTACATACGGGAGTGCTGATATGCTATCCATAGAGTATTCTGATGGATATCAAGAAGACTTCACCGACAAGGAAAGGATCCGGTGGGTGTTATTGGAGTGCCACTCTCTTGTAAGTTTTCATACTTCATTCAACCCTTCTAAGAATCATCACGTTTTTTTACAAAAAAAATAAACCCAAAAAAAAACTTTTAAGAGTAGTCTTTTCTTTTTATGGAAGTAATTATCGGGTCTATGTTTCTAGAAAATCTATGCAAAAGACATAATATTCACCATATTTCACCTCAGACCGAATATTTTTCATTTTTCTGCGAGTAAAACACTCGCTGAAGAAGTTCTATAGGCATGCTCGTTACACAAATCCTATCCCTCATAAATTTCAAGGAGTTTTGTATATGCAAGTCCTCCCCCTACCCAATGTTTTTTTCTAAAACACGACCTTTTTTCACGAGATTAATCAACCTCTACTTTTAGGACAAACCACTGCAATTTAAAACAGAAGAGTGCCAGTACGCCATAGAGGCTTCCGAGAACATGGTTCTCTGCCATCTACCCTATCCCCGACATTTTCAGAGTGCTAGAGTCGAGATGTTTAGATTTGTACATTCAGCAGAGGCCAGATATAGGAGACTGTGCACATACCACCCTGGAATCGTTAGGGCCTCACGCTGGACAAGAAACCGAATCACTGGGTACACCCCCGACTACCCCCCAAGATTATTCCGAATGGAATATTTCCTGCAGATAATTTACTATCACTACGAAATTCTAACGTTCGAACACAGCTGCATCCGCGAAATTTCCGACCTTCGACATATGTCAACCCAACTCTCTACAGTATTTATGGTTAGTTTTTCTAAATCTTCCCAGCCCTTTCTTCATAAATATATATAAAATAAGATTTTCATAAGATTTTCCTTCATAAATATATATCTATTTATTCAGTGTAAATTAGGCTATCGATTATCCTTTGCTTTGTAAAAAAATTTGTTTTTAAGAGACGTTCACATGCAACACGTAATGGGGTTATTATTTTTACAGTCCTAATCTTTTTTTGTAGAACCTTTTATAAACTTAATCTCATTAAGTTTTTACATTTTTTTGTTTTTTTTTAATTTTGGATATAATCTTTTAAAACGTTCAAAAAAATAGTTATCCAGTCTTTTCCTAAAAAAATTTTTACATAGGAATATGATTTCGTTGGTCGATCTATAACCGCTGTTGAAGCCTACTTCTCAAATGAGGTGCATCTTCTAGAAATTGTAAGTATTTATCAGTTGTTTCCAACTTTCTGATTACTGGCTTTTTCAGCCGACATATGTATAAGGGTGTCATTTTAGTAGTAAAAAATCCCTTCATAAAAGCTTAAACCATCACCTGGGCACAACTGTTACCACTGAAACCTAAGCTTCGAATCGAGTTTTAAACCTATCGGTTTGCAAATTATTTATATAAAAGAACCCACTAACATCACAAAAAAACTCAGGAGAAAGGTGTTCAAAAGCAATGCCTTGGCGTAATTTTAAATGTTTTCCTTCCATAATTTTATGACGAAGGTCCTTTCTTCTTTACATTTTAAGAATGACTTTTTACTTGAATAAATTGTTGTCAGAAGTACTCCGAAAGCAAGGTTCTCCCTACTTTTCTTTAAGATAAAAAAGGATTCTTTTTTTCAAAAAGAACCTTTTACAGGTGGCCTTATATAATTTAAAGGAAAATAAGGGAAGAAATCGAGTACCAGGAATTTGTACAACCCTATTTATAAAGAAAAAAGGTTTTGAGGAAACTATGGTTAAATTTTGAGGAGAAATCCTTGTTCATTTTTTAAATGAAAATTGCATGGGTTTTCGACCCATTTTGACATATCTGCAACCCAACTTTCCCCGTGAAAATCTAAGCCGTTGTAACCGGTATTGGTTCAAATAGTTATTAGATTGGTTTTCTAATGTTATTATTTCCAGAAATGTTTTAACACAAAATAATTTTGAAAGGAAATTGGCATGGGTTTTTTGCCTATTTTCTAATTTTGGTTGAAAAAAAGGGAACGATAAGCGAGGATTATTTTTCGTTTTCAAATTTGTATTGAAAAAAATGAATTAAGATGTTCCCAATTTATATTCAGAAAAAAAAACATTCTGGATTAAAATGTTAGGCAGATGATATAGGCAGAATGTTTTAGAACGAGTTGCTGTCAGGTGTGTTAAGATTGGACCTAAGCCTGAGTCCAAATAATCTCTAGGAGAGTGATTAATAATTGGTTTTTTTTTACCCCCCTCCAGACCAGATTTATATCTGTTTTGGTAACGAACAGAGGGCGCCAGCAACGTTTTTTAAGGATAACGTTTTATAAATTAAAAATGTTACTTGGCAAAATAGTCTTTGTTTATAGCATCCATTCTGGTTTGAGACTTTTTGCTACTATCCGCACTTGTTGAGGTCAAAAAGGATCTTTGAGCTGTAGGGAAATGTGTTTCTTTAATCATAATCGGTTTATCTCTAGGCCGAGGGAGGCCAACGCAATTTTATGCATATTCTCCAGAGAGTCTTCGTTATTTTTCAGGTTTTCTTTGGGTAAGATTTTTAATCTGGCCATTTGTGAGGGGAAACCCTACTTGTCTCTTTGTCATCTCGATTACGTCGCGAAACTTCCTTTTTAGACAAAAATATTCGTGAACGATATTGTTATTATTTCGATAACAGGTGAGTCCAATTCTTCGAAAAAAGCGAAAGTGAGGTTGACACAAAAATACTTTTTTGTCCTAGAAAATTGTAGATCTGAAACACGCTAAATGAATCTTAATGAACTTATTTGTTCAAAAAATTAACCCTCAGAATTAAAAGTGTTGTGTTTAGTTACTTCATTGGAAAGCCCAAATCGAAAAAAGTTTCTAAAAAGCTCTTAGATAACCTTCAACAGAGCCATCCGTCAACTGTTTCGAATTCATTAGGATGCCAAGATTTTTTGTCAACTGTATCGAGAAAGGTTAATTTGGTCCAACGATTTTTACTTTTGCGACAATTGTCCCAGCGAAAACCCCTTAAGGGTATCCGGTCCATAAATTGACATATCTCGATAAAAATAATTGGCGAAACACGGCCTCGAGGATAATAATATCAGATTAGCCAGTTTTTAGAACTAAGCCTTCACCTTGCGAAAAAGAATTTGCCAAACCTTTTTGTATGACCACACTCCTTCACACATAGCGGCACAAGAGCCACCTAAGCCAAAACGGAAATTCCGTACTCTCTGAAGGTTATAATTTTTGAAAATAAACCTAAATTTTTATCATAACCTGTCAAATAATTAGTATACAAAACTTTGCTGTAAGCTTTGTTGATAAGTGCTATATTTATTCTAGAATTACGTAAAAAAACCGGTCCAAAATACCGGTTTTGGACTTTTTTTAATCAGAAATCTATCTCCTCCTAGGTTAAATTTCAAAATTTACTCAAATTTGTTTGCAAAAGCCTAGCTCTAAACAAACAGGAAACTTTCACTGGGGCGTTTTTACAAATTTCGAACCAAAACACAAAACATGAATTTTATCAAGGTCACCGTGAAAAAAATTCCGAAAAAAAATGCGCTTGCGATTTTTTCGAAAGTAGGCCAAAAGAAAGCTAAGGAAACACTGAAAAGAGACAGTTGGCTTACGTTGACTCGAGTATTTTGAAGTATTTAGTGGTCAAATTGACACAAACGTTATTTTTGAACATAATTTTGAAAAAAATACTTAAAAACGAAAAAACTCATAATTTTTTCGAAAAAATTTTGTTGTCATTGGTTGTTTTATGCTTCCAAAAACATAAACAATTATTGGTGCATTTTTATGACATAATCTGCAAAAAATTAGGAACCGGATACCCTTAAGTGGTTTTTTAACTTGAAAATATTTTATAACAGAATCTTTAGTAACACGAATTAATTATCAATTTATCCGAAAGCAATGATAGTTACTGAATCTAATAACTTTCGAAAAGCACGTTGAGAAAGATAAAAATGATTAGAAAATATTATTCAAGGTTAATATGTGATGGGTAAGTACAAGGGTTTAGAATATTCAATAATTTTTGGTCGTCTTGAACAGATCAAATATTTTGCTGGAAAATAATCTTCTTTTAGGGCTCCGAAAAACGATCAAATTTTGCTTATTTATCTAACAGTTGTTCACAAATCTAAATTTATGTTTTAGTTGACTTATTATCACCGAATTAAGTTGTGTTTCGCTATTTAATTATATCAAGGTTGCCTCATTCAAGTCTGATTATTTGATGAGAAAATACAATGAATTAGCCGTTTAAAAAAAGATATTTCTGTCCAAAATATATCCTTTGAACATCTTAATTTAGATTCATCCAACCGTTTATTTTTGCCAGCTTTCATGACGGAAACAATCTAACGAGTAAAAAAATAATCAAGCTGTGCACATGTCAAAAGTGTCATGAAGACATATATTGCATGATGTTTGTTCTGAAAGTTCTAACTTTTAGTTACAATTCAAATATGCATTTTAGAAGGTTAAAAAACAAAACAGACAGTTGTTATAATGTTTGATAACTAATCTTATGTCACAATTTTGATAATATATTTTGACGAAAGACATAAGTTTTGCTGACATAACTCATTTGAAAAAAAATTTTCAAAACGAATCTTCAGGATTATCAAATTGAGAATCAGCTAAGTTTCCTTATTCGAAGAACTTCGACATAGATGAACAACAATTTTCGGACGGAACTGACCATGTTTTAAAAGAAATCTCATTTTAAAGTGGCTTTAATTTCCTTCGATATAATTTTATTTTATAAAATAAAATATTCAAACGCTATAGAGGCTCTTCTCGAATTTTATCAATGTGGCTCCTGACTCAGGAGATCCTAAGCTAAATTTTCGAAAAAAATGTTTAAAACTCCTCCAAAACGGCCGTTTTAATTTTATAAACTTCATGAAAATTTAAAAATTTTGAAATTTTTGAAGAAAATTCGCATTTCTGATATCACAAAAATTACAGAAAATCCGAATTCTGAATATTTGACAAAATGTTTATGAAATAATTTTGAATAATTCTCGGAATAAATTTGAGATAAAATATACAATTAAGGAAAAATTATTTTTTTGGAATAACGTTACTTACAGTAAACTTCAGCCAAATATTATAATGTTGTTATTTGGAAGGATTAAAACATTAAGTATGAACGCTTTAACCTTTTAATAGGTCAGTGTAAAATTAGAAAATAATAACAATTAAAGTTTTTTCTTTTGTATTTCCCGCTGCCTTTTTAGAAGAGTGTAAAATGGAATGTATCCAAACCATCTTAAGGGGGTAGCCAGCGATGTGGCAGACTGGCGTCAATTTAACATTACGAAAATAAATTAAGTTTGGTTTATTTTTTGTGCTTATTATCGTTAGCTGAACGCACAATAAATGTGTATCAGCTCATTAAAAATCATTTTTCATCTATTTAGGAACGATTTGAGTTCAAAACTTTATTTATAATTCGTAATTTTCCGAAAAAATTTCAAAAGCATTATAATTAAGTATTTTTCGTTTCCAAAATATTTTTTTACTGATTAATTTTATGAAAATCTGTGAATAAAAACGAAAAATAGGCCACTATAACTTTTTCAAGGCATGTCTACATATTTTCTGACTGCTGTTTGAAAAATCAACGAAATGTTTTTTTTGGTCATTTTGTTTCGACCCTCTTTAGAAATATTATGAATTTTCCGCAAATCAAGTCCAAAAATTGTAATTAGTAGTTTTTTGAAATCTCTGTAAAATCAGGGCGAACACTTGTGAAATTTCTGGTATCTATTTGGTTTCCGTATTTCAACCGATGCAAGGGTCAAGTGAATATAGTTTCTGAACTTCTGATGAAATTTTACAAAACACTTTGCTTAAGGAACCGTGTTTGTGGCCATTTGGCACGCAATTTTATAAATTTTAATATTTTAAAAAATCTTATAAAATTTGCGGGTGTAATAGGCCTACTTAACTTCTTANGGGAATTTGGGTTGCAGATCTGTACAAATGGGTCGAAACCCATGCCAATTTTCATTAAAAATTGGACAACTATTTCCTCAAAAATTTTCACATTAGTTTCCTCCTAAACCTTTTTCTAGAAAATAGGGTCAAAACCCACGCCAATTTTGACCAATTAAGAAACTGCTAAAAATTAATAATGGACAAAATTTCAATTAAAAAATTGAAAATTTAGTCCAGAAAAATAGAGGTTCTTTCAGAAGGCACAATGGCGTAGCGGATAAGTATCCGAAATGCATGTCAACGGTCTAGGGTTCAATCCCGTCGACCGCCATAAAAAAATCATATGGCAAAACTAGTACGAATGTACATGTATTAAAATAAATAGTAAGACCTTTATTTTTTATGAAAAACAGGTCTTATTATAATTTTTTATGGTAAATAAAAAAATATTAAAAAACTAACTCTAGAGTACCCAAATTTCCAGGGTCCAAAAAAACACTAGATTTTGACAAAAACATTAAAAAATTAATTTTGTCAAAAGTTTTTAATTTTCTATCATAGAAACCCGGCTGGAGACTTCCTGGAACTAGAACACGCATTGTGGCGAACCAACATTCTAGAAAAAGCTCAAAACTGCGATAATCCGTCACAGCTGGCACAAATCAACATAGTACCACTTAAAACCGCGCCAACCAATAATTCGACAGTATCTTCATTTCTGCTATTGGTCAATAGCAAAGAGTATCAAGGGATTGGAAAACCTTTTTTACATGAAGACATCGACAAAAAACCCAAGGAATTTGGGGAAAAAATGAAACTAATCAGCACTATCCTAATCTCCTCAGAAACGCTTTCGGTTAAAATAATCGATTATCACTCAGAAATTCAGCTAGAATATAATCTTTTATTCAACAAAAATGCCAAAAGCGAAGATTTCATGCACGTTATCTCAATGATAATAAAAAATAACCAAGATTTTTTTCAAGATCCTGAGATGATCTTGGTTGGTGCAAATATCTCTAGAGACAAGCCAAAAGCAGTGGCTTATTTCGACTCAAATATGATGAGCAAAAATTATGGAGCTGATAAAAAAGATAGATGGGAAATGGCCAAATCACTATCAAAATATAATTGCTTTTTCACAGAAGCAACATTATTGTAAGTATACAATAAAATTACCCTAAATTTTTTAGTAAAAATCTAGACTGTGAAAAAATCCATCCTAAAAACCAAAAACTGACAAAAAAATATGAAAACTATACGGCTAATTTTGCGTCGTTTCATAAAAAACATTGGTTTTATTAAATTAAAGTTTACCAAATAGGATCATTGTGGGCACTGTGGCGCAGCGGTATAAACCGGCTGGGGAGCGCACCACTAAGGGTTCGAATCCCAACAAACCCATTAAGCCTAAATGGACAAACTAACCCGGCGCTGGGCCAAAATCACGAACAGATGCCCGAGAAAGGGACGTGTAAGCCTAATCCAGGGACCAACAACTAAATGGACAACAATAAACAAAAACACTATATGGCACAACACGAAAGGCACTAGACAATAAAAAGCACAAAAAACAGTGCCCCAATTTTTTAGTGCCAACTCAACCTGCGTTTTTCTTATTTACGTCCAAAACAGCCAATTCTGCCATAGGTTGGCGAAAGTGTCGCACTTTCAAATTTTGTTAAAAAATGAATTTTTTTTTTCAAAAAAAACCAGGGTTAAAATAATGATAGAAATAAATAAATAAATTAAAAATTAATTTTTTATAAACTAACATCATTATTCAGTAATCCGATACAATGGGAAGAAAATTTCCTGAAAACAACCGAAAAATGGTCAGCAAATCCAAATATCATTTTGGAGACCACATTGATTGTAGTAAAAAAATGGGTGGTCGATAAAAATTTGTTTGAAAACACCGGAACTCAACACAAATTTCAGAAACATTTCCGTGGTTTCCCCTCTAGAGATTGGCTATCACAAGATACACCTGACACACTAGCAGAAAATGGCTACAGAGCAATCAAGAAAATCGACTGGTCAAAAAACAAAACTACCAAAGACACTCTAATCCTGTTAAAGTCATGTATGACCAATGAAAATCCTATTCTCCAAATAGATCAACCTAGGTTGGATAAAACAAACTTGACGGCACTGGTCTTGAGTATGATCAACATCGAAAAAATGGCACGCTGCGCCATTATAGAGGCAGCTTCAATAATGTCCGTTTTAATAAAACCGCCAAAATTGGAAAAAAAGGGTCAATTAGAATCT
Organism: Oikopleura vanhoeffeni; assembly: GCA_004367855.1. Taxonomy (NCBI): domain Eukaryota; kingdom Metazoa; phylum Chordata; class Appendicularia; order Copelata; family Oikopleuridae; genus Oikopleura; species Oikopleura vanhoeffeni. Next base: position 51,106 of record SCLH01063355.1, read on the forward strand.
CTCAACCAGCTATTCAAAGTAGCAAATCAGCTAATTATTACACAATTAGTAGGGATAATGACCAACGAAGAGGGAGAAATGGCATTTCTCAGTCAGCTAGAATTGTCAGGAAAAATGGATTCTTACAGACTGACAAATATTCTCCAGAGAAAAATCGATGATAAATTTCCTGAAATAACCAGAAACCTGTTACGGGTTATAATGATTAAAAAACTTGAAACAAATTTCACAATGGAATCAAGAGGATTAATTCACGATGTATTTGGCGACCCAAGGAGAATCAATACAAAAGATCAAGAATTGAAAGCAATTCTCAAAGGAGGGATAATCAAAAATATCGAGGAAATCGTTTTAGATCCTTCTAAAGCACTTTTGGATTATCCTTTCCTCTCCAACTCTAGTTCCTTCATCAATTATTTGATAAAAAATACCACATGCCGGAAAAAACTAGAAGATCTAGGATATTTTAACTTTACACTTCAAATCAAAAATGAAGTAGAAAAAACCGAAACGACGTTCTTGGGCCAAAATTGTACTATCACATCGGAGCAAAAATTAGAATCCCTAAGCAACTTTGCCAAAGCTTACACAAAAATTTCTGACGATAAAATAGATCAAAAAATACTCTCTGGAGAAACATATGATTTAAAGGGTTTTCTAAATTGTCTAAAATGGGACCTAAAGCCAAATACAAAGCTTTTAATAGGGGGAAATCAAAAACAAATCCTTGTTGAACTTGAAAAAGTAGGAACGAATCAAATTGCCAAAAATATGGTGCAAAGAAACAGTCACCTGCGATTATATGATTCAGCCACCGTCAACAATCTTTTGGGCGGTAAAGAGTTAAATTATCATATTGGTCCACTACTTAAAGTGAGCGCAAAATTGGACAAAAACCCAAATCCCGCGCTAAAAAATCACCTGCAAAACTTTCTGATGAAAACCCCAATTGATACAAAAATATCGGCGATGGGAAAATCAGAAACGAATGATTTAATTAATACGTTTCTAGACAAAACGTCTCTTTGCATTTTTAAGCATTTGTCGGAGGGTTTCTGTCTAAATCCAACAGAAAGCGAAAAGGCTCAGTTTTGCACGCTACATATGGCGCTAAAGAGGCAGGAGGACAAAGGGCTTAACCAAGAAAGTCGTTTCCTGTTCGTTTGGGCAAACAAAACTTTTATGCTAAAATCGTTTCCAATAGCCAAAAATATCACGCTTCACAAAGAGGAAGAACTTGAAAATCAGTCAGACATAATTAAAAAAATAGAAAAAAATTTTAATGAGGACTCATTTATATTGAAAAAATTATGGATTTGGCTTGAAAAAAATTGGAATGATTCAAAAGTTGACTGGAATGAAGCAAACAAGGCGTTAGGTGGAAAACCGTTCGAATCAACCTGGAAAGAAATCTCATTAAAAGTCAATGCGATTTTACTGATGAGATACACAGGGACCACAAAAACAAAAACCAAATTAATCTCTGGAGATAACTTGAAACATTTTTTAGAATTAAAAAAATTCGAGATGACCAATCAGGGGAAAGGTCTATTTGGAGTAAACAACAATTGGCCACGTGAAATCAAAAAAGACGGGTCGAGCCCAGATCTAGAATCAAACTTTAATCCAAGAAATATCTACTCCAACCTAATCCTACCAACTGATGGGAAATGCGAACCACCCCTGATATGCCCAGGCAGTGGTAATATCGCTAATTACATTTACATTAAAGAAACAGAGACGCCGAAAAAAATATGCTTGGTAATGGCGCTCGACTGGTACGTAGAGAACTGGAGAAAGAAAATCTACTACAAGCCTAATCCCTCTGGAGAAAATCCCAAAAAATGGGCACGAACACTAGCCGAAAAAGCCAAATTTGGCCAAGAAAGAAAAAATTTCTCAAAAATTGCCATTGTAGATTGCAGAGAAATGGAAAATCCAGAAATTATGGATCGGAAAGGTTTTTTCCGATCAACAAACTGGCAACTCTTAAAAGAGTCAGAAGGAATTTTCGACAAAACAGAAAATTTTGAGGAATCAAGAAAATGGCTGAAACGCATACTAACGGTTATTCAGCTGAACATTACCAGATCGGACAATCATGACCTCTGGGGCGCAGCTGTCCTAGGCTTTAATGGAAAAACCAAATCTGATTGTGAGCTTACAATCAGTGGAAATATTGAACTCCAGACAAAACATGCCTGGATTAACAAATTGTCAGAATTTGACATAGAAATCACAAATGTATCTTCAAGCATTACCGTCACAGCCAACTATCTAAAGGCAACAAATTTCATGAAAGATCGAATCCCTAAATTTATGAAAAGCTTTACCCTAGCTGAATTATCAAAATTTAAATCAAGGGAAGGTTTATACAAAGAACCAAATTGTGCACTGGGCGAAATTTGTCAAGCTCCGATGACAATTTTTACACCAGGCACAAAACTCAAAATTTCAAACATTATTGAAAATGAGAAAATGACAAAAATGGATTTCTCGTCAAAAATGCCGAAAAACATCAATACTGATGTTCTAAATGTAGCTATCATTTACAAACAAAATAATAACAATGATTATGTTACAGAAATGATCACCCCATGTGACCCAGTGGGGTCAATTATCACGTGGAACAAAGTTTCGGCACTAGGAAACCCAAAATTCCTTCCAATTTCCTCTCTAGAGAACAAATCCAAGGAAATAATAACCCTGAAAAATGGAGTAGCTGACTTTTCCAAAACAGAATCACGGCTACACTTACGCCACCGAAAAGTCATTAATATCCTGAGCAACGAGGCCAAGAATAATGACAACAGCATGGTAGTACTGTCACCTGATGGCTCAACAAAAACAGGGTTGAACGCTTCAACCTTGACAGAAAGTTCGCCTAAACTCGAAAGCTTAACATATGGATACGGGGAAAATGGAAACGCTTTTCCATTTGAAGAAAAAACCGTTTGTCAAATCGCGATAAAAGCGATTAAAATCCATCAAGCGGCAAAAAATAATACATTAAAATCCTCACCCGGTTGTTCTCTAGAGGAAGTTTTTGGAATAAAAATTCGACCCCAAAAATCCAATATCGGCTCGAAAATAAAACCACAGAATGTTAATCCTATTTTTGAATACCAAAATGGTCGACAGTTCAACAGCTTCGATAAAGAGAGAACAATCAGAAATGGAATCAATCGAATGAGAAATAAAATGAATAATCCATTAGACAGAGCGCACGTAAACAAAGAGGATTATGACGAGTCAAAACTACACACGGCAAAAGCAGTGGTCACTCGTGGGGTCGCCAATTCCACTGAATTAGTTAACAAATGGGCTGACGAATCAGACTACGAAAAACTCTCACAAATACGCGATGAAAATTTACAAATCCAGAAAATAACAGAACAAAAATTGGTAGAATCAATTTCTAGAATTCAGCTAGAAAACAGTCAAAAATTCGAAAAAACACGACTACAAAATAGTGTCGCGGAATTAATTTTAGCATTAGGATCCACGCCAAGAAAACTCTCTGGAGAATTACCAATCATGGTATTACAAAACCACGAATTTCTTCAAGACTTATGTAACATCCAGTCAGATTCAGATTTGCTGAATCTTTATGTAAAAAAATACGGGGTAAATCACCTGCTAACGCCGCTCTCCGCAGAAAATCTAATTAAAAACTTTCCGGACAAAATCGCGACGGGCAACAAAAAACTCATTCAGAAAGCAGTAGAAAACCTTTGGAGAAATACCTTACTTAAAGAAGTAACTTTCGAAAAAAAGGGACAGCTTTTGTTAAACAATGAAAAACTCATGGAAAAAGTTTCAGAATTAGCTGAAAAATTAATAAACTTGTAGGAAACCTACAATTCTCCTCCAAACTAAAAACACGTTTATACTGCAATAAAAATCCATTATATAAAAAATCAGCGCGTTATTGAGTTATTCATTTGCATCTCAAAAATATAAATTATTCTGACAGTTTCGCTGAATATGATCTCAGAGGTGCCGTGTCATTATTTGCAATTGATAGATTAACAAAAAAAGGAATGCGACGGAATCTGGTGGGGGTTATGGCCTTTTTCAAGGACACTAAAACTTTAAATATTCCTCTTTTTGAACAAAAATGAATAATCTATCAATTATATCAAATAGTGATATGACACATCTGAAGTTTCGGAAATCACATAATTCTCAGAATAATTTCTAGATTATCAAGTTCGAGATAAATGAAAAAGAATTTTTCAAGTCTCAAAATCATTCATTAAAATATTCTCTGAATATAGAATCAAAGAAATTAAAAATTATTTAATTTTTCTTTTTTTAAATCAATTCTGAAATATCATGCCGAAAGTTACAAAAAAGGCTAAATCAGCTGACAAAATGGAAAAATTTTCTCCAGAGAAGCCTGAGTTGCTTGATACTGTGACGGATAACCCGTCTGGAGGGGAAACTGAGACAGACGATATCTCTGAACAGTCAAATACTAGCGCTGATAGCCCAAAAATAAATGAGAACGACAAAGAAGAAGATAAAGAGACAGAAGACAACTTAGAGGATAAGGTAACAAATTATTTTTTATGCAATAAGACTCTCTTTGATAGGGAATCCCTATTCAGAGAGAAAAACAAAAAAGGCTGTTTGAGCACTCTAAATAGACCCTCACAGCCTACACAGGATTTTAATTATTAACATATCATACATCGTTTTACTCAAATTTAATTTTACCATCTTTTGGCCGACTTAAAATTTTCAGATTCAAAGACATAAAAAATAATTTCTAACAAAATAATAAATTTTCACACATAAAATAAATTTTTTTAATTATTTTTTTTACATTATTATACTATGAAAAAACATTTTAATTTTTAAGAACACCCAAGTTACAACAACCCCGGAACATCAATTTGAAGAACAGGAAGTCCTCAAGGAAATCCGAGCCGAAATATGGTCCATTTTGGAAAGTGATCGGGATAATGACGGAAAAAATGATTGGGCTGATTGCCTAGCCACTTTTAATCGACTGGCCTATCTAGGCAGCCGACACCTGACTGGAAATTATCTGAATTTCAAGTATCGAAATAATGAAAATAAAGTCATGCTTTCACCAATAGAAGACATTGACTGGGAAGACAACTCATTCCGGTCAATGATAGAAGGTTTAGCTATAAAAGCAAAACTCACGATAAACCCAGCAGAGCTCCTCTCTCTAGAGAATAGGCTCGAAAAAGTCAAGTCAAACATGACCTCACTGGATGACCTGAAACAATTGACAAAACATTATGTCAAAAAGGATTTAAAACCAATTACACTGGAATTAAAAAATCAGGCAATTGAGTTAAAAAACCTAGCTATAAAGTGTGAGGCGCAAAGTGAGCTCATTAAAAAGTTAGAAAATGAGTCACGAAATCAACCAATGTCCCCAGAAAATACCTCTGATACAGAGGATCTGGAGGCTGAAAAAATGGTTCGGGAAACTAGAAGCCCAACACCAAAACGTTCGTCTATCTCTGGAGATACAGAGATCTCTGACAAAAACTCATTGGATAAATACTATCCAATCGAGACAATGGATCTTTCTGAAATAAAGGACCCATCAGTACCACTGGATGACGAAGAGGTAGCCTATATAAAAGAGGACTTTTATAGGACCATGGGCTCCTGTACACTGGAATATTACCAATTGTATGAAAAACTATGGGAAGTTGAAGGTAACGACTCGTTCAAACGGGCAATAGAGCCCCTGATGGAGGCGGTTATGGCTAACGATCCAGAAAAACGGATCATTCAAAATAACAACTTTCGAGGCCTACTAACCCTTTTAAACAGACTTCATGAAATGGTCATGATTCCATCGACAATTAACTTGTCCGAAACATATGAAATCATGACTAAGATAGGCCTAAAATCACGTGAGCTTGTAGGCCCAAGATCCAAAATTTACGACCAAATGAAGCGAAAAATGGAGAAGCTCAAGCCGGACATGAAAAATAAGGAGCTCCTTCATATCCTTTACAGCCTATTACCAAAATCTCTAGAGAACAAGGCGCTGTTACTATACAACGAGGACGTTAATTCACCTCCAAAACGTATGATTGACTGGAAAGAGGTTAAAGTCAATATCAATGTACCCAATAAAATGAGGGAATTCGACCACAAATTAAACCCTCTGGTTACCACAATGGCAACAAATACTTTCTGGTTCAATGGAGAAATAAAGGCCAGACTTAATAAGCAAAATGCTCCGCTTAATACCCTAAAAACGGAAATAAATGCGGGAACCTCCAATTACAGACCATCTACGATGCAGTCGGCAGAGCGAGCTCTGAAACGAACACCTTCTGGGCAACTATCAAACCCAGCGTCCAAAAGATGTCATGAAAGTAACAGAAGACGAAAATACTAAAAATTATGTCACTTCTAAAACTTAAATTAAGGCAACGACAAAAGTGGAGATTTAAGCACTAACAGTGATTTGGAGGAAAACTTTGCATCATCCTATGGAGAAACAAAAACTGCTTTCAACAAAAACACTTTTCTTGCAACATTTGCCAACAGTACTAACTTAGACAGTGAAGATGACCTATCCTCTGATGGAGATGACATCCTGGGACTATTAAAACAGTCACAGGAAAAAATCCCTAGGAAATAAAATTACAATAAAAATAGGTCACGTGGGAAAGCCAAATGTCTGGAAAAACATAAAACTCTCAAAAATCACCGTTTCACTGTCTCGGCTAGTACTCCTGTTAGGCTAATCATAGTTCAAATTGTGAAAATTTCTGTCTGACAGACTTGTTTTCAAGATAATAAAGGGCAAAAACGACCAAAAATGAAAACAACACTGTCAGAAAGAAATTTTCGACCTTAATTTCTCTAGAGCAACTAAAATAAAAATTTTTTTTTCAAAAACAAAAATTTTTTTTCTTTCATTCGACTCTTACTTGCATAAAAACTAACATTCGGAATGAACAAATTTAGCAGCACTGAGACATCAAACACTATCGCGCCACATTCTGAATTTGAAATACTAGAATGGCCGCGACCTATACTTACTCACCCCCTAACGCACGCGGCTATAAAGTCGTTAGGAGTTGTACGGGATACAAATCCAGTATTAATGGGAGAATATGAGACATTTGAAAATGCAAAACCTAACTTTGTCACATGGTGTAAAATTTTAGGAACAGAAAATTTAAATCTCGATGAAATAATTCAAGCGACAATAGGGTTGTGCACAATAATTGAAAAATTCGGTTACAAAACTAGCAAAACCTCTTTTTCGAACTGGGCAATTTCGCTAGAGAAAAACTGGCCAGATAACTTCCCTATATCTGGCCACACTAGGATAACAACTATCCATCAAAAATCACTAGAAAGAATAAAACCAGAGCTAGGGGTTTTTTGGGAAAAAGGCCCAAAATCCCTCAAATTTCGAACAAATTTCGAAACAAAAAACTTTTTGAAAGGTCTAAAACTCTGGAACTTGTATGACACTTTCTCAGCCGTTATCAGACTCTGCTGGATTGCTAGAAAAGAATTTGGCACCTGGTCAAGAACTTGGTTCGATAAATTAATAATATTATCAGAACAGGTGCTCAATTTTAGGCTATACAGCCAAAAAATTCACCGAGACATTCCTCATCAGACACTCACGTGCATTGAACCTTGGCTAAAATTTATGTTAGAAACCAACAGCACTTTTTATCTCCCAAAATCATTAAACAAAAAATGATGATAAGAGAACTTCTGTCCTCCTCAGATATCAACAGTGATTCTACAGTCTCAACGGATGAAGAAAACTTAGAACCATACTCTAGTAAACTCCGAAAAATTGGCTCACCAGACTACAAAGTGAAAACGCCATGGAGAAAACTTTCTAACGCTAAAAACTTTATTTCAATATTGGAAAAATAGACAACTTTTCCAAACAATAAATACAATAGAACAAAAAGCATATTTTACTATAAACAGTTTAGAATGGACTACACAGTTAGCAAACGATCTTTTAACAAACCAGCTCCTCTAGAGATTCCTGGAGCCACTTTTTTAGAAAAATGTGACATAATCGAAAAAAACCCAAAAATCAAATTCAAGGATCATTCAAAAAACCATGAAAATTTTTATCCGGCCTTTGAAGAAACAGAAAACCGTGCAAACGAATTAAAAAAATCCGAAAAAATTGAACTTGAAGCAATTAAAAAATTAGGGCTTTTTCAATCGGATGCGGAAATTGAAAATGATCTCAAAAGTCTTATCAAAAACGGTGAAATTAAGTGCGAAAACGAATTCCACCCAAAGTCACTCTCAATCTCGGCAACCGACTATAAAAATAATCCACTAAAATGGCCCAATTCACAAACTGAATGGTTAGCTTACTCAAATTTATGCTTAAAATTGGTAGACAAACTCCAGAGAAATGAAATAAAACCAACGTGGAATCTGGTTAGATATCGTAATGAAACAGAATTCAAATCTGGGAGTTTTCACAATTTTATCAGCATTTGGCTCATAACCATAAATCAATTGCCAAATGATAAAATCAAATACAGAACCTATACTCTTATACATCAGGGTGTTAACCTGTTTAGAAACCAGGCCAATATTTCACGAAAAAATGCACTTCAATATCGCAATCATGGGGATCTATGCACCGGAATAACCACAGACTTTCAAAGTCTAAAAATTAAAAGCTTACTAAATAAAGATTTAGTACAGGGCAAAAACTATAAAATATGCGGTATTAGACAAAAAACAATTGTTAATTATCCGATGTTAAAATCACCAAAGGATAATTCAAAAATACCATTCTTCCAGCCTAATAGCAAACGAAATAATTTGAACGCAAAGAAAATTACAGAAACGTTGCTAGAATGGTTAGAAAGTGGGGCAGTAGTGTGGCTAGGGCCATCCAGTGAGGTTGACAGTCCGATCCGAGCCGGGCTTGTGTTAGCCGTAAACACAAAACAGACACCAGAGGGAGAAAAATTAAAATTTAGGGTGTGTATGGACGGGGGCCCTTGGACAATAACCAAAACACACAACCCTCCATGTTTATTGAACACTATCACAGATGTTTTACTATTCCTAAAGCCTGGCCAATATCTCTCTAAATGGGATGATAAATCCGGTTTTCATCATCTAAAGATGGATTCCGTCTCCAGAGACTTCACTCATTTTGAATGGGGAGGACAAGTTTTTAGATATAATGGTGCCGCGTTTGGTATTGGCCGGGTACCAGCTGACTATCAAATGGCTAACTTCGTGGTAGTCAATTTCTTACGAAAAATGAATATTCCGGCGTTTCTTTATCTCGATGATAGGCTCATACTTGAAAATGAGATCTCGAGCGCCTCTCTGGAGAAAATTAAAGAGGGCACTGAAGGGCCCAAAAACGCAGTCATAGCAAATTTGCTTATGACGGCACATGGGGGATATATCTCAAAAAGCAAATCCACATTTGTCTGCACACAACGAATTGAGTTTCTAGGGGCTATAATCGACACGAAAAAACAAACCCTAGAAATCCCAATAGAAAAATGGGAAAAATTTAGAACAAATCTAAATGAAACCCTAGAGAAAAAAGTGATTTTTTTCAAAGACCTAGAACGTCTGAGAGGCCGTATGTGTTCATTTTTAATGATCATCAAAAACATGCAACTCTTTATCAGGGAAATAACAAGATCGCTAGTCAAATCTCAAGAGCTCGATCAGCCATTTATAGAAATGACGGAGGATCTAAGATTCGAACTCGAACTGTGGAACTCAAAAGAAATAAAATATATAGATCGAGTAAGGCCTTGGCTACAAGACACCCCTATCTTATTAGAAATAGAAGTGTATACAGATGCTAGTGGATACTCTGGAGGGTGGTACACACAACATGATGGAGAAACTTTTTCTTATTACTGGAACAAAGAACAAGCAAACTTCACCATAGCTACAAAAGAAGCCCTAGCTATACAGCATTATATAGAGCACCATCGCCACAAACTCGAAAACAGAAGAATAATCTTCTATTGTGACAACCAAGCGGTTGTTCATTGCTGGGAAAAGGGCGCTAGAGAAAAAACTCTCAATAATGCCATCAGAAAAATCACTCTACTAGCGATAGAGTTCAAACTACATTTGACTATTGAATGGATTTCTACCAAAATTCAATTAGCAGACGATGCATCTCGTATCATTGACTATAATGAAGAGATAATTAATCCAGAATGTCTTCGGTGGCTAGAGGAGCTAGTGAGCAAAAAACCCAACTTAGACGGGTGCGCAACATTCGCCAACAAAGTGTATTCAAGATATATCTCCCGGCACAAAGAGACAGAAAATATCTGGACAAATTTCCTCACATACTCTCCAGAGAAAACGGACGTCCTTTATATTTTTCCTCCAAAAAACGCCCAAAATTTCATGGCGAAAAAACTATTTACTATGTACCAAAATTTGCCTTTTATAGCGATTTTTCATTATTTCGAAAAAATCCCACTTTTTGTACCATTCAAACCAAAAAAGGCTCGAATAATAGAACTTAATAAAAAATTTGAATATCCCACCCTGATCCCTTCAAAAACAAGTCACGAAAAATGGGGATTTTTTGGACCTAATAATCTGAGTCAAAAAACAATCGCAATTATTAACCTGTTAAAATAAATATAGCCCAGATATGAAACAAAAACTGTTAAAATGATACGTTAATATCAAATAATCAACTTAAAAATAATTCCAACATTTGTGTAGAATGGTAAAAGCAGCTAAGGCACACAAAAAGCAAGCGCTAGCCGTAAATTCCGGACAATTGGAATTAAGTTTCATTTACAAACTACCAAAAAGGCACCCCATCTACCCGTATGGAAAAATTACAATCAACCAGCCTTTCTACCCATATCTCCAGAGATCAAAAACTACCCCTAAAACGATAGGTAACACAGAAGAAATCACAGATGTTATCCTGGAAACAATTAAAAGGGGGCTAGTACTCATCAGAAGTCTGGTGACCTGCAGTAATGTCAATTTTTTGGAATTAAAATCCACAACCTTGATAATTACAACCTATCTCCCGGAGCGCTCACGAGACAACAAAATCGTTAAATGTCACAAATTATGGGGCAGTTTTAATCGAAATATTCTAAGGTCTAACAGACGTACAAGCCTATATCGATTATCACTAGCAGCACAGGAGATGGGAGCAGAAATCCCATTTCTAGAATCCTACTGCGAGGCTATTGTCAACAAAATCTACAAAATGATAAAATGTGACACGGGAAAGGTCAAAACGGTTGCAGACAGAAAACAATGGGTTGATGGTTTAGAGTCTAAACCTTTAAAATATTTCATGGTTGGCTCTAAGCTTCATACTAAGTTATAAACTATAAAATCTGTGCAGTTTACCCTATTTTATAAAAGTCTTTATTAAACAACTTTTATTAAAAAACTATACAAAAACCTCTCTAGAGATAGTCAATAAATCCGCACAGATTAATCTGAAATTGACTTACAAATTTGAAAAATTATTCTTCATCTCATAATTTTCTAAATATTTAAATTTAAAAATCAATAATTTAGATTGAACATCACTGTAGTCGAAAAATAAAAACACTGAAGAACGAGGTCAAAATTACACAAATAAAAATCAAGTAAAAACACACCTCTTACAAAGGAGGTGGCGTTTTACAAAAAACTTACTACAGCAGACAAATGAAAACTAGCAGACTCAATTCATCAGAATAAACTCCTTATAGTAACCTTTATTGAATTAACAAATTCAAATAATATAAGAACTATACGGAAAATCTATATTTCTGGCCAATTCAAAACGAAAAATAATTTTTTCCTTCAAAAAATTTAACTCTAGAGAAAATCTGATTTTTTTAGTCATATTTTCACAGGTTAATTTTTGTGATTAAAAAGTGTTTAATTTTATTATGAGGAAAAAATTAAAAATCGCGAATGTATTTCCGCGCATATCATACACATAATATAGCCGCGCTAAAATGAAGGTTGCCTCTTCACAATCCAAAACAAAAATAAGCTAAAAATATGGGTTGTCTCAATAACAGCGTTTATGGTGCATATAAAACAACACATTATTTGATTTCAATCACAAAATCTGAACCTACAGATAAATTATCAAATTAATAAAAGTTTTTTAACAAAAACCTAATTAATATGTCAAATAAACAATCAAGCTCCGCTTCAAATAGCTCATATACAAACGCTAGGCTATCTCAATTCGACCCAGAAAAACAATCTCAGTCAGATGACACTGGCTTCAATCTGGGAGAACTATCGGAATTTGGATCTCTAGAGTCTATACTCACAGTTAACTCAGAAATACCAACTTCAGCTGAAATAGCACTATTAGCCAAACACAATATTTGGGGATGGGCAAAAATTTATAGAGAGAAACTATCAAATCTCAAAGTCTACAAAATATCCCTTCTCAACAGATATGTCGATATCCCGCGAACTCTCTGGAGAGAAGTAAATGAACAAATTGCCTCCATCAACCGGATGGAAAATGAAGCACAAAATTAAGATTATCCGAAAACAATAAACTCCTAAAAACCAACCTCTCGCGCATTGGACTGAAATATAGCAAACAGCCTTTTTTAAGGCTAAAAATCACTTGAGTAACTTACATGTACAAAAATTTTGCCAAAAAATAATTTTCGCAAGAAATGAAATTTTTAGGGAAAAAAATCGTTAAAACTAATCTCTTTAACACGTCTTATCTCTGGAGATTATGACAACTTCTGTGTAAACAAAGTTGCCAAAATAACCTCTCCAAAAACCTTTTTCTCAACAAAATAATTTTCAGACTAAAAAGGATTAGAATAATATGGAAATCGGTTACGAAAAAGAACTTGATTCTGAAACTCATGACCAAGGTTATGAGGAACTGTACAGAAAAGAAGAGGAGCTTAAGCAGCGCAATTTGAAATCATTTAAACCCATCACGTATGAGGTTATTATCCCTAGAGAAGTTGCTGAAAATCAACAAAAACTAGAGGACGTTTGCGAGACTAAATTCTGCCTTGAAAAAGCGCAGGATATCGCAAACAACCAAAAAGACGCTGAACGGGAAAAGAAAATGGAAATTTCTCTAAGATCAGAAGAGGACAATCTGGAGAAACTTCTTAAAAAATTTAAGGATCTCGAGCAAAAATCTGTCATGGACAAATCCTCACTGAAACCTAAAGAGGTTGATTTTTTGAAAAAAACGAGTGAGGCTTCGTTAAAAAAATGGCTGCTAGACACTCGATCCCAGAGACAGCAAGTCTCGAAAAACAGAGTCTCATTAAACTCCATTCGACGGGGAATGGAGCAGGACCTAAAACTTCTCCGGAGAACTAGTACTGGAAATAGTTGGAGGACCAATGAGGCGGGGAGGGTCGTGGCGTACTACAAATCCGCTCCTAAATATGTCAACCAAGACCTTAAAAGAAGTAAGGATGACATAGGCAGGGATGTAGCGCAATTATTCACAAAATCGGAAAATTTAAAAAAGTTAAATTTTACTGACGTTACCAAACTTCTCAAAGAATACAAAGAAGTTTGGTCAACTGAAGATTCCATGTGGAGCACGATTACCAAGGCTATGGAAAACCTCGATACCAACAAGGCTGATATATCCAGAATGGGGGTAGTTCAGGCTTGTTGGGCCCTTCTGAGTCTTGAGGTACAAACCAAGGCTGAAATAGCAATACAAACTCTATTTGGCAACACCACCGCTACTTATGAGTTTAAACTGCCGGCCTCAACCAATCAGAGGGTAGAAAAAATAAAAATTGATGGTAGAGGTGAAGCTTTTCTTAAAAAGAAAGCTCAAATTAGGGATCACGCTGTGAATGCTAAGTACAAAACCCTCATCAAAGATTCTAGAACAAGCCACAAAAAAGGGGGGGGCTACAAAGGGAATCGAGGTCAGAAAAGGGATGATAAAGTAAATGATAAAAAATCATCTACAAAATCCCAAAATAATTCAACCGGGAAAACGGGATACAAAGGAAAACGGGAAAATTTTATAAAAGATTATGACCACCGCGTTCATGGTAAAAAATCCTCTGGAGAAAAACGGCCTGACAAAAAATCATTCAAAAAAGAATGAAATTTCCTGTTTTTCTTACACAACTATGAAAATTTTACATATAATCTCTAGAGATCAGTAATTAACGAATTAAAAACCAAATATTAATCATTTCTTTCCAAGAAAACCCTGTCAAAAACATTTAATTTTTTGTTATAAAATTCCAATTAATCTCCGACAAAACAAATCTCACTAATAACTACATTCCTATGATTTAAGAATGCTAGACCTGAATGAAATTCCGGATATATCTGTAGAAAAATTTTCGAAAAATCGAAAATTTGCGCTACAATCGCTTTCCAAGCTAAAAATTATTGATCCAAAAAGATTATCTTGGATGATCAAAAATTCAAACGGAAAGCTTCGTCGGGGTCTAGCTAGATATAAAAATTCCCCAGGTTGCACAGAGGAAATTTGTAGCCTAGTTACGACCCTAGCGATTGACGAAAAAGAATTGGGTGAAATAGAACACGAATTAATCGTAAATCTGCAAAAAACTGAAAAATCTATCTAAACAGATAATCTGTATTAGGTCTCTTTTTCGAAGACAATAATGTTTACTTCACATAACAACGATAAACTTCTCTAGAGATTTTCTGTACTTAATTTCAAAAATTTCTAGAATGAAGACAAAAAATCTTGATATCAATGACATAAAATATTTGAAGGTGAAATACACGATGTCCAAATATCTCCGGAGAAAAGGACTCAAAAAATGGGAAGAGTTGAACTTAGAATTAGCTGAATCTTTTGCAAAATACTTTATCTTAAACAAAGTCAAAAATCTCAAAGCAAAAAATAAAACCCTTAAAGGCTATGCAGTTGGACAGTTCATTCACCTTCTTCTAAAAGTAATAGAAGCCGAAACGGGAAAAAATCTACCAAAAATTTTCTCAGGAAGAATCATCAGAACAATAAAACGTTTTGCTAGACCTATTCTTGCAGAAAGCCCACAGATAAAAAATAGGGCAAAAATTTTTGAACATAAAGATATTAGGAGAATAATAAACGAACTTTTTTCCGAAAATTCAAGTATTAGCGATATAGCTGCTATCTCTCTAAGTATATCGTTTACAACAGGAGCCCGGCTGGCGGACTGTATTAATATCTATACTAATGATATTAAATTAGTAACCAGTAACTCGGGAAAATTTGTAAAAATACCACTTCGTAATAGTAAAAATAATGTTCTAGGCACAAAAGCTGAACAGTTAACGTTTAAAATACATGATCTAAATATCATAAAACTAGACGAACATCTTAAAATTTATTTATCCAGACATAATAACTCTCTAGAGAAATTAATTAACCTGAAAGGCACTAGAGAGGCAAAAATTAAAAAAATAACCTATCAATATAAAAAAATAGGAAAACGTTTGGGATTAAGAAAAAACTTATCAGCGCACTCAGGCCGAAATACAGTTTTACTAGAACTCTGCAGAGCCAAAGTATCAGATGAAACTAAACGCATATTCATGCGATGGAATGCCAACAGCACCATGCCTAGTCATTACAGAGGGTTACTCCTAGAATGTTCAGAGGAGGGAGCCGCTGAACAACTTTATAATAATAATTTTAATCTGGAATACTGACTAATATACATTATTTTAAACCAAAAATCTAAATATTTATGCAAAAAATCACGAAAAAATACAACAATATTAAATTTCAGAAAAAATTTGACTATGGAACAAAATCAACCATTAATTTTGCAAATAATGGAAGATCTCAACTTATATACGGAAATCTACATACTTTCTGCAGAATTCAACCTTTTAAGGAGCAAAATTCGGCTACTCCATCAGTCACTACAAAAAGGCACCTTAAAATCCAAAGTGAGGGGCCTTCTGACTTTCTTGAAACGATGGCCGAAAAAGAAAATCTGGCTGAGAGTCTCATCTATTCTCCAGAGTTATACTTCATTACATAATGACGTATCACTCAAAAAATTACGCGTAATTGAAGCTAACCGCTTTGTAGGACACTCAAAAATCCTACTAGCTCTAAAAGGACAAACGCCTCTGTCAATCAAAATGGAATAAGGCTTAATAATCATGATGCCTCTAGAGAACAATTTACTCGCGTATTAATAGGCAAACTATTTTTTTCCAGTTATAAAATAAACACAAAATACAATAAGTCTACCATTAAAAAACTAATTTTTCAGAAAGAAAAATGAATGTTAATAAAAATGAAGATTACTCTCTAGAGAACTGTTTTGCTTTATTGAACATTACTGAGCTCGAACTGAACAATCCGACCATTAAGAAAATTTTAAAGGATTCATTTATTCGTGATGGGGAAAAAACAAATCTCCAGACTATGATAGAAAATCTGCCATTTCACTACCTAGACCTAACAATACCGTTTGGTCAAATACAAATGCTATCCTCAAATCTGGAAAAAATTTCAGAGGCCAATCAAGAACCAGCTAAAAATCATCGTTGGTTTGCTCTTAAATCAATGTGTGCAATGATACAAAAAATCGAAAATTTTCCTATCACAAAGTCTAAAATTGCTGAAAATCCGGGTGTTAACCACAAAATCACTGAAATCTGGCGACTAATCAACGATTTACGCATGAAAATTATAAAAGCAGCTGGAAAAAGAGCCTCTGGAGAATCACAGGTGACCGCCTCGATCTTAGACTTATCCCTCAAAAAATTATCTACCAAAGAAATTGACGAACAATGTGGCCTCATCACGAAAAAAGCTAAAAATTTCTGGCAACATGAAATTTTCTCAGAATACCAGAACGTTCATAAATTAGTTCTTAGTAAAACACTAGAGTGTACAACCTCCCAAGATTGGGTAGGATATATAGAAAACATTTCAGAAATCCTAGCATATAATAATGAAACTGGCGATTTCAAAAATTTATACCTTAAAAATGAATCAGTGTTCGAGTTAAAAAATAACCGGTTATTAAAAACTAAATGGGCAAAAATTATCTATAGAGATGACACAAAATTCGGTAGAGCAGCCCAAGAAATTTTCATTATTAAAAAGATTACAAAATTTGCGAAAATTTCTCTAGAGACACGCGAAAACGAACAAATCACCGATTTCAATTGCGAATTGTAAACTGCTAATAAACCTGCGATAGCCTGAAAATACAAAACAATAAAAATTACTAGATAAAGATCTATTCAATTTTGTTTTCGACTTTTTTATTCTTTGTTAATAAAACAGGAAAACAAATTAGGCTTGACCTTATTTTAAGGAGAGCCCCAGTTCTCGGGTTCTACCCAAGAAATTCCTCTCAATAACTGAGACATCGCTCGAAATCCAGTATTCGGGAATAAACGATCATAGTGCTCATCATCTTCTTTAAGACCCTCAAAAATCTCATTTCCTCTAGAGATTGTAGGATAAGCCTGCATAATCTGGGCCAGAGTGGATAAATAACGACTCAGGCATCGAGAAGGCCGTAAAAAGTCAACATTCATAGTAAATTCTTCACAAACACTATCCTTCATATCACTTTTTGTAAGCAAATAGCCTACAAGCATTCGATAAATCTTAACATGTTCCTCAAGAGTCTCCACCAACCAGTGATATCGACTCAGAGGTAAAACATATTCAGCGTATAATTCACGATAAATTGACACACTGTTCATAAATCCAGTGCGAGTTACAGCACGAACAGTGAAAATATCTTTCAGCTGTCTACACATGGGAACACCCTGAACATTCAGAAAATTATCACCTCTGGTTTCTCTAGAGGACGCCATTTTTCATGTAATTAAGTAGTACAAAATAATTTCCAGACTTTAAATTTTGTGAAATTAAAATATAAGAAAATATTAACCTGCTGGTTATCATAAACAAATTTAACCCCCACAAAAATAACGTGCGGGCATCATTGGCTTAAAAGTCACGCCCACCAGCTGGCTAACAAATAAATAAATTAGTCATAAAAAGTTAACACTTAGATAGGGAAAAATAAAAATCCGGTAGTTTTAAATAATAAAATACCTCCAGAGAACTGCATTAAAAAATAAGTTTAAAAAGTAACTAAATATTATAAATATGGGTAATGATTGGTATTAGATGCCTAATATATTAATTTATTATGGTTATGATACCATCTTACAAAGTACCAGTACATAGTACCACCAGATGACCTCATCACCACCTTTTATCTACAGGTGCGGTGTCTGTTATGGTACAATGAGTAAAACATAAACCACAACACTTTTAATTCTGAGTGGTTAATTTTGAACAAATAGTTCATTAAGATCATTTAGCTTGTTCTAGATCTACAATTTTCGAGACAAAAAAGTATTTTTTGTGTCAAA
>SCLH01063356.1:0-29132 GCA_004367855.1 Oikopleura vanhoeffeni
CACCGAGTTAGACCCAGTTTGGTATTATTAAATCTTTTATAATATATTCATTACATAGTTGATTTTTACACGGTTTGAAATCGAATTTCGTTCCAATGAAAGTAATTAGTCATCAAACGAAGGAATGGTACAGTGAGATAAACCATCCTTCAACTTATTAGGTCAAACCAGGCATAGTTGTTTCTTTAAAATGATACTCGAAAATTCCGACCCAGATCGTTCAATATAATTTCGATTGGTGTATTTGGCTAGGCAATAGATCAGCCAGATCCAAATTTGAAGCTATTTGAAACCCATTGATATTTCCATATTCGCTCGAATTAGTAATGCTTAGTTCTGTCAGCAGTTCAGTTTTTTGAGCTTGCGTTTAAGGCTGTTAAGAACGTTGTAGGAAGTTTGAAAACAGTCCGAATATTCAGAAGGTCTGAAAGCTTGGAAGTCATGTAATCACCTTGGGTAGTTACAAATTATGTTCAAGTATATGAAGGATAAAAAAATTCTTTGAACAAGATTTTCGTGTGCGGATTCTCATTACTCTTATGGTCCCACACTTGAAATTTGTTTTTGGCACCAAAAAATTTTGAGGTCACTTACTTACGTCACGTCATTGGTTTGATTGATGTGATAAATGAAGCATAACGTTTCTCATCAGTTGCCCTTTAGAATTTGGGGTATTCTAAATTCCAGTAATCATCATTATTGATTGTTGGGATAAATTTTTTGAGTTGCAAGTGTTTCTCTGTTTGTCATTTTGCAAATGAAATTTTAAAGACAAGATTAGAGTTTTTAATAGGAGTGACGTAAAGTTTCAAATTTCAGTTTAGAAATAATACACTTGAATCGTTTCTATGGTTTATTCACGTGTAAACATTGACAGAAAATGACCAAATGAATTATTTCTGACATATTGTTTGATAAATAAAACACAATATTGTCCACAAAATTCAATAATTGATTGAAGTGTTTCGTCATAAAAGTTTGTCTATTGAATTTGTCAGAATATTCAATATAATCAATAGTTCAATGGAAGTGTACTAGAGGGATAATTCCGGCCTAAGAGTCATATATAAATTTCATTTTGGTTAGACAGCTATGCATCCAGTGAGGTGCCATATGATTGACGGTGTTCCAAGTTAATTACGAGAAATGTGTGGAAAGGTTTTAATCTTTATTGGTGTAATTCGTTCTTGCGAAACTCCCGATGTAATTTTCGAACTTTTTTCTAAGTGTTTGTTTAGCTTCGCTTTCAACATTTGCTTTTTCTCTAGACTTTCCAACCATGTCCAATTGAAAACTTTTTACGATTACCAATTCCAGGGGTGCGCATTGTGACGGGAAATGTTGATTGCGCAACCTTTATATAATGACTCACATGTTGTCTTTTTTCGTTGATGGTTTTATAACAACATTAACATACATAATGTCTGTTAAACATTTATGGGGCGATCCTGTGGTTGGAGAACCTGTCTACACGTGAGTGCAATGATTGACATTCAATATTGTTAGGGGGAAATATTTAATTGCAAGAAAGTGTCACAAGAATCCAAAGGATAGAATCCAATATTTGAGCTTCCCAAGAAATGATACCAGTCCGATTCGTATTATTTACTCGGATTAAAAGGAATAGTCTAAAAATCTTTTTGTTATAGAATATAATATTTTTTGTTGAATACACTTCAAAAATTCGCTTGGATTTTCCACGGTGCTATCAATTTGATTGCAATGTAACATCAACAAAGAAGGTTCTCTTGAGACCGTCATGTGAACTCCCAGACCAATTAAACTTTTACCATATTGTCTTGATTAGTCATTATTTTGATGAGACAATTCATTTGATGAACAGGAAAAAGATCAATACTTGGATTGAGTTTCGTAAAAGTATTATTAGTTTCGAATAAAAATGTCTTTGTGTCTTTCAGTCTATAACCAGCAGACACCATATTTTTGAAAAAGCTTTGGCTATGGTGATAGTCCAGACTCCATGTTTTCGTGAACCCTTTTCAAAAATATTTTGTTCAAAGAAAATATCTGACCTGTGTCAGCCAATTTTTAATTTGCAATTTATTCTGACAGATGTCTTTTGGAAACAGAATCTTAAATACTTTTTTACGGTTTCGCCATGGTAACCTGAGCAGCGTCATCTTAATCGTTGAATGATATGTATTGTTATAATTGTCAACTAAAGTCGTTCTAAATAAACTGCCATTTAATATATTGTGTTGGGTAACATCTTAATAATTGTTGTTTGACGTCTCGATTAACACGTTCAGCTGAACTGTTTATCTTTGTCAATGATAATGATATGAATGAATACCACGTTCTTTTAAAAATCGTGACCGAGTATTTACGTATTCCAGACGCCTGATCAAATTATTTGTCTGAACTGGATATCTTCATTTTTGAGAAATTGTTCTTAGTCCAAACGAGGTTTGTAACACTCTTGTTTTTTCAGGGCCAAAAAATTAGCCAACCAAACAGAAATTTGCCTAAAACAGTCAAGTCACACCAAAATATAATTGAAACCATTGTTTTGTTTGATATTTCTGCAATCATTATCAAGGTCTGTGTTGAATAATTTGTTCCTGGAAAATGTGTGATTATACGTCGTCTTCGGGAATTTTTTGTCGTTTGGGCGATGGGAGGAATGGGTTTGATTCTTTTCTTAGATCTATGAATTTTATTTTTTGAGTGATGCTCCTGCTGCGCAAATCACTTACAAATACAAATTTTATCTGATTATTCAGATTCAGTTTGGGTTGAATTATCGGTTGTTTGAGAACCAATGACTCGGAATTTCTTCTACCGTTACTTCGTTTTTGTAGAAGATGCATTTGTGCGTTATTTCCGCGTGCGTTTTGTTTTTCCTGATCTCAATTCATTTTTTATAGTCAGTACCGAACCTTTTTGGCTTCCAGATTTTAAAATGTTTAATGAATTCTGCTTTGGGATTGCAATATATTCCATTTTAATAAAGAATTTTAAAAGGTTTCAAATGTTTGTTCGTATAGTCTCAAATTCAGAATACGACTTCGGGTGAAGTAACAAATATTCCCAAAGTTTTTTGAATCAACTTTATCCAATAGCTTTTCGGACAAGTTGGTCCGCCCCAATATCTCTCAAACCTTTGTTAAACTCATTGCCGCAAAACTTGAATATAAATAAAACTGGTACATTAAGTCTTAAAATGTTTCGGAATTGTCTGGATGATCGTAAATATTTTGCCACCAAAAATATTGATTGAAATCTTTTTTCGAGCAATGACAGAAAATAACTTCACTACTTTTCGTCAGATTTTCCACACTTGGTATCATCATTCAAATCAATATAGAACAGGTATTTTTGGTAAAGATGAAAAAATTTTGCATCGCAAATACCAGCAATGTATTACCCACAATTTTGATCAAATTCAATTGGAATTTCTTCTTAGATAGTCTGGATAACAAAAACAATTTTTGTCAAAGAAAGGTTGACGAAAAATGTGACTTATCTACAATTTCTTTCAGATAGTTAGTTTTCCACATTCCTGATTCCACCTCAATTTATCAGTCGGGAATGGTTTCTCAAGTTTAGAATCGCAACTTCTCTTCCAACACAACTGCTCATTTGAATTATTTACAGCGTGTCTTATATTTTATTGTGTGCAAACGAGTAGGTTAAACAAAAGGTTCTTTGTTTGAGTAACGAGTGGAAACTGAGAATCTCTGTGCTGTGATTCTTTCTGCAAAGCATTGGGAGGAGTTTAGTCGAGTCATCTTTTTTTCCATGAAAGCTGACAAAATATATCAACTAAATTCAAAGCAGAGGTCACGAAAAAACAACGATATAAATATAATCCATATTGTGAAAATATTTATTGTACAATAATGACTTCCTCTAAATTTTGGTGGAATATAATACTGGAGAAATAAATAGTTGATAAATCTGTGTAATATCTTCATTATAGTGTTTTAAAATTTGAAAACTAATAATTTCATTGATCGTATTTAATATCATAGTTGCTCTCGACAATGTTCAGCAATAATCAAAAGCAAATTCTTCAACGACCGCAATCACTCGATATAGTCGGTGTTGTCTCTTCACATAAGGTCGAGACCACCCTTGATTGCCCGCATACGGAAGCGAAAATACAAAATAATAATCATACTGAATTTTATTTTTGTTATTTATCTTCACTTACTGAAAGCGTGGCGCTTCATTTAATTACTATTGACTATAAATATAAGTGTTTGGACAAAATCTCAAACATAAAAATTAGCTTGAAGATGAAAACAAGAGAAAATGATGTTCGCCTTTCTTTGAGCAAAAGTGATAAATCTTTGATAAGAAATGATTTAAATGAAAACATGATCAAGTTTGAGGCTGACTTTCAAGCTGCAATGTAGAACATTGAGAGGAAATAAACTTATTGAGTACTAGCTTTCAAATGAATACCGATCTTGTCACTATTTTCGATTACTGTTACTGATAAAAATCTATGGTCCCTGATTTATGTGTAATAAAAGCAAGAAAAAAATGCAACGCTTATATTTTTGATTGCATTCAAGGTTGAGAAAATGCATATTGAAAAGCTTTCTGGAGATTTGATTATAAATTGTTTAAAAAATCTCTGATAGAAAAAATGAGTTCAATTTGGAAACAATGCATGTATTCAGAAAAAGAATGGAGAAGTGCTTATACCTTCTTGCGTAAGGAGACCTAGAATGAAACAGACAAAACATGAAAGATTGTGGTTCTGTATATATTGTGCTCTGTGTTGGTATGCAAACAATGAAGATTTATTTCTTGAATCTTATTAAATGAAAACTGTAAATCAATGATGAAATAACTTGACTCATTGTCATTGACTCATATCCTTGTCGTTGTAAGAGATCCTTGTCTTGTCTCAGATCATTGTCCTTGTCTCGGATCATTGTCCTTGTCTCGGATCCTTGTCCTTGTCTCAAATCCTTGTCCTTGTCTCAGATCCTTGTCTCAGATCCTTGTCTCAGATCCTTGTCTTAGATCCTTGTCTCAGTTCCTTGGTCTCAGAGTCCTTGTCTCAGATCCTTGTCTCAGATCCTTGTCTAGATCCTTGTCTCAGATCCTTGTTCTCAGATCCTTGCTCAGATCCTTGTCTCAGATCCTTGCCTCAGTCTTGTCTCAGATCTTGTCTCAGTCCTTGTCTCAGATCTTGCTCAGATCCTTGTCTCAGATCTTGTCTCAGATCCTTGCCTCAGAATCCTTGTCTCAGATCCTTGTCTCAGATCTTGTCTCGGTTTTGTCTCAGATCCTTGCCTCAGATCCTTGTCTCAGATCTTGCCTCAGATCCTTGTCTCAGATCCTTGTCTCAGATCATTGTCTCAGTCCTTGCCTTCAGATCCTTGCCTCAGATCCTTGTCTCAGATCCTTGCCTCAGATCCTTGCCTCAGATCCTTGCCTCAGATCCTTGTCTCGGATCCTTGTCTCGGATCCTTTTTGCCTCAGTCCTTGCCTCAGATCCTTGCCTCAGATCCTTGCCTTCAGATCCTTGCCTCAGATCGTTGTCTCGGATCCTTGCCTCAGATCCTTGTCTCAGATCCTTGTCTCAGATCCTTGCCTCAGATCCTTGTCTCATATCCTTGCTCAGATCCTTGCCTCAGATCCTTGTCTCGGATCCTTGTCTCGGACTCTGCCTCAGATCCTTGCCTCAGATCCCTATGCCTCAGATCCTTGCCTCAGATCCTTGTCTCATATCCTGCCTCAATCCTTGTTCGGATCCTTGTCTCAGATCCTTGTAACTTTCTTGTTTGTAATGTTCTCGTCAACTAGATCTAGTATAATTTGCCCCAGCGGGGAGAAGAAGGTTCAAGTGTTTAGACCAATTATCGAGCTCGAAATTTGCACTCTTATTTTCATTCAATGAAAAAGAAGTCTGCAAACTCGTTCAAGAATGCGAGAAAATGTAAGAGAATATTGGTACATGTAGTAATCACAAATTTTCAACATAATTTTGAAAGCAAGTGTTGCCGTTTTGTTTAACGAGTTTTAAAGAATGCGAGAAAATGTAAGAGAATATTGGTACTGTAGTAATCACAAATTTCGGACATAATTTTGAAAGCAAGTGTTTAACGTTGTCATCGTTTTTGAACACAATTTTGAAAGCAACTTTTTATTGTTTTTGTTTTCAACCGTTTTTAGAACACAATTTTGACTCAAGTATTGCTGTATTTACGTTGCAAAACATAAATTTACTGTTACTAATATTCAAAAGAAAGGGGGGTTACAAGTGCCTTAGGGCAAGTGAAAAATGGACCACTGGAGCGCAGTGACCTACACTACTAAAGGGTATCTGTTTTAGGGCGTTCCTAGTAACACCTGAAGCTTTTTTGCAGCACTCTGAAGTGTTGCATGAAATGGTTGAGCTCTTAGTGGTCCACGAAAGCAGCTAGACAGCAAACACGCGGGCCATGTGCAGGCTGAAATTTTTTTTTTGCTGGTTCATAGAAAAATAACTGTTATAGTGTACACTCGTGGCATGGCAAAACTTTCCTCGGAAAGTCTATGTTTATGATTAAAAAATATGGTGTTTTGTTCCTGCGGAACACGAACCCTATTTTTTAACCCTAACCCTAGCTTTCCAAGAAACAGCTTTGCGTCGTTCTATACCGTGTACACTGGACACGAGTTTACCTAACCCTAGTTCTAATACCTCAAGATAGGATGATATCAGTGTACACATAAACTATAGGGTACACTCGGGCATGGCAAAACTTTTTGTCAACAAAAAACTAGGGTTGGTGCAAGAAGAAGGGTTCCTACGGAACCCTATCTTCTCACCCAAATCCTATTTTTTCCTGACAAAGAGGTTTTGCACGGTTTTATCCCGTATATACTTGGCACGAGTTTTCAAATTTTGTTAGAAAATGTTTTCCGCATTCTGTACTTTATAATAAAGCATAATTATAGATTATTTTTCAAAACATTAATAATGCAACGGAGATAATTTTTGTTGTGGGATTTTCACCTTCCAACAAATGTGTGTTCTTTTGATGAGTTAAAAACTCAAAATGTTTTTTTTTGTTAAAAAATGTATATTTTTGTTAAAAAATGTTTTTATTTGTTAAAAAAAAAACTTGTTACAAAATATTTTGTTTGTTAAAAAGTGTTTCTTTTTTGTTAAAAAAATGTTTTATTTGTTAAAAAATGTTTTTTGTTAAAAATGTGTTTTTTTTTAAATGTTTTGTTGGAAAATGTTTTGTTTAATAATTGTTTAAATGTTTAATAAATTTTGTATGTTAAAAAATGTTTTTCCTTAGAAATGACTTCATACAGGGTGTAAGGTTTTTCCCTTCTTTTTTCAAAACTGGTTACACTTGATTTCCGCCGTTTTGATTGATTGAAACTCTTCTGACAACCAATCAAAATGGCGGAAATCAAGTGTAACCAGTTTGGAAAAAAGAAGGTAAAAAGAAGAAGGTTTTTTTGATTTTATAAAGAGTTTCACAATAGGTTTGAACTTGAAAATGCATTCACCAAACGCAATCAAATTAAAGTTGAAAAGAGTAAATTGGGAAATTTATGAGAATGACGTCATTCATAACGCCCGCAAAGAAATTTGTAATATAATTCGAAAAAAAATTCGGCGATATTGCCAATATCATACAGGGGGGCGCAATATCGCCGAAAAAAAAACTACCCAATTTTTAGCTAAAATACTTCCTGTGCCAATATCACCGATTTTTTTTGAGATTTATATATTAAATTACTTTGTTTGAGTCATGAATGACGTCACTTCAAGGATTAGATTTCCCAAATATACTCTAATCAACTTTTATTTGATTGCGTTCTGTGAAGTATTAAATTCTACGCATTTTGGCTATTAACATCATTCAAAACCTATCGTGAAACTCCTTATAAAATTAAAAAATTGTTTGACATCTGACGTCATTTCGAACGCTTACGCGTTTTTCTTTTTTTGAACGAAAAATTTTATTTTTGTTCTCATATCGCCGAATGTGCCAATATCGCCGAAATTTTTCGGCAAAAAACTTTCGGCGATATTGGGCCCCTCATGTATTGGGCATTTCCGGCGATATTGGCACTGGAAGTATTTTTGCTAAAATCGTGAAATTGCGTAGGTTTTTTTCGGCAAATTCAGCGATATCGCCCCCCGNGACCCAGTTTTGGTATATTAAATCTTTTATAATATATTCATTCATAGTTGATTTTTAACGGTTTGAAATCGAATTTCGTTCCAAATGAAAGATAATTAGTCATCAACGAAGGAATGGTACAGTGAGATAAACATCCTTCAACTATTAGTCAAACCAGGCATTAGTTGTTTCTTTAAAATGATACTCGAAAATTCCGACCCAGATCGTTCAAATAAATTTCGATTGGTGTATTTGCTAGGCAATAGATCAGCCCAGATCCAAATATTGAAGCTAATTGAAACCCATGAATTTCATATTCGCTCGAATTAGTAATGCTTAGTCTCTGTCAGCAGTTTCAGTTTTTTGAGCTGGTTTTAAGGCTTGTTAAGAAACGTTGGTAGAAGTTGAAAACGTCCGAATTATTCAGAATGGTCTGAAGCTGAATGTCATGTAATCACCTTGGGTAGTTACAAATTATGTTTCAAGAAGTTGAAGGATAGAAAAAATTCTTTGAACAAGATTTCGTGTTGCGGATTCTCATTACTCTTATTCCACACTTGAAATTTGTTTTTGCACCAAAAAATTTTTGAGGTCACTATATTAGGGTCTCGTTCATGGTTGTATTGATGTTATAAATGAGCATAACGTTTCTATCAAGTTGCCCTTTAGAATTTGGGGGTATTCTAAATTCATAATCATCTTATTGCATTGTTGGGATAATTTTTTGAGTTGCAAGTGGTTTCTCTGTTTGTCATTTGCAAATGAAATTTAAAGACAAGATTAGAGTTTTTATAGGGTGACGTAAAGTTTCAAATTTTCAGTTTAGAAATAATACACTTGAATCGTTTCTATGGTTTATTCACGTGTAACATTGCACAGAAATAATGACAAAATGAATTATTTTCTGACATTTGTTTGATAAATAAACACAATATTGTCCACGAAAATTCCAAATTAATTGATGTGAAGTTGTTTCGTCATAAAAAGTTTGTCTATGAATTTGTCAGAATATTCAATATAATCAATAAGTTCAATGGAAGTGTACTGAGGGATAATTCCGGCCTAAGAGTCGATATATAAATTTCATTTTGGTAGACAAGCTAGTGCATCCGTGGTGCCATAATGATTGACGGGTGTTCCAAGTTAATTACGAGAAATTGTGGATAAGGTTTAATCTTTATTTGGTGTAATTCGGTTTCTTGCGAAACTCCCGATGTAATTTTCGACTTTTTTCTAAGTGTTTGTTTAGCTTCGCTTTCAACATTATGCTTTTTCTCTAGACCTCTTCCAACCATGTCAATTGAAAACTTTTACGATTACCATTCCAGGGTGCGCATTGTGAGGAAATGTTGATTGCGAACCTTTATATAAGACTTCACTATGATTGTCTTTTTTCGTTGATGGTTTTATAACACACATTAACATAATATGATTACTATAAACGTATTTAGGCGTGCGATCATCGTGGGTTGGAAGACACCTAGCTCCACGGGGAAACTGAATTGCATCATATTGTTTTAGGGGGCGAAATATTTAATTGCAAGAAATGTCACAAGAATCCAAAGGATAGAATCCAATATTTGAAGCTTCCCAGAAATGTACCAGTCCCGATTCGTATTATTTACTCGATTAAAAGGAATAGTCAAAAACATTTTTGTTATAGAATATAAATTTTTTTGTTTGAATACCAACTTCAAAAATTCGCTTGGATTTTCCACGGTGCTATCAATTTGATTGCAATTAAACATCAATCAAAGGAAGGTTCTCTTGAGACCGTTCATGTGAACTCGCCAGACCAATTAAACTTTTACCATATTGTCTTGATTAGTCTTATTTGATGAGACAATTCATTTGATGTAACAGGGAATAAAGAATCATACTTGGATTGATTTCGTAAAAGTATTTTAGTTTTCGAATAAATAATGTCTTTGTGTCTTTCAGTCTATACAGCAGACACCATTTTTCTGAAAAACTTTGGCTATGGTGATATAGTCAGATCCATGTTTTCGTGAACCTTTTCAAAAATATTTTGTTCAAAGAAATTTCTGACCTGTGTCGAGCCAATTTTTAATTTGCAATTTATTCTGACAGATGTCTTTTGAAACAGAATCTTAAATACTTTTTTACGGTTTCGCCATGGTAACCTGAGCAGGCGTCATCTAATCGTTGAAATGATATGTATTGTTAAATTGTCAACTAAAGTCGTTCTAAATAAACTGCCATTTTAAATATTGTGGTTGGGTAAACATCTTAATTATTGTTGTTTTGATCGTCTCGATTAACACGTTCAGCTAAACTGTTTATTCTTTGTCATGATAATGATATGAATGAATACCACGTTCTTTTAAACAATCGTTGACCGAAGTATTTACGTATTCCAGACCCTGATCAAATTATTTGCTGAACTGGATATCTTCATTTTGAGAAAATTGTTCTTAGTCCAAACGAGGTTTGTAACACCTCTTGTTTTTCAGGGGCCAAATTAGCACCCAAACAGAAATTTGCCTAAAACAGTCAAGTCACCACCAAAATATAATTGAAACCATTGTTTTGTTTGATATTTCTGCAATTATATCAAGGTCTTGATTGAATAATTTGGTTCCTGGAAAATGTGTGATTATACGTCGTCTTCGGGAATTTTTTGTCGTTGTGTGGCGATGGAGTGATAATGGGTTTGATTTCTTTCTTAGACATAATTTTATATTTTTGAGTGAATGCTCCTGCTGCGCAAATCACTTACAAATACAAATTTTATCTGATTATTCAGATTCAGATTTGCGGTTGAATTATCGGTTGTTTGAGAAACAATGACTCGGAATTTTTTCTACCGTTATACTTCGTTTTTGTAGAAGAATGCAATCTTGGCAGTTAATTTCGCGTTGCGTTTTGTTTTTCCTGATCTCAATTCATTTTTTATTAGTCACTACCGAAACCTTTTTGGCTTCCAGGATTTTAAAATGTTTAATGAATTCTGCTTTGGGATTGCAATATATTCCATTTTATAAAGAATTTTAAAAGGTTTCAATATGTTTGTTCGTATAGTCTCAAATTCAGAATAACGACTTCGGGTGAAAGTTAACAAATATATTCCCAAAGTTTTTTGAATGAACTTTATCCAAATAGCTTTTTCGGGACAAAGTTGGTCCGCCCCAATACTTCTCAAACTATTGTTAAACCTCATTGCCGCAAAACTTGAATATAAATAAACTGGTACATTAAGTCTTAAAATGTTTCGGAATTGTCCTGGATGAATCGTAAATAATTTTGCACCAAAAATATTGATTGAATAATCTTTTTTCGAGCAATGACAGAAAATAACTTTCCTATTTTTCGTCAGATTTTCCCACTTGGATCAGTCATCAAATCAACTAGAACAGTGTATTTTGGTAAAGAGAAAAATATATTTGCATCGCAATACCAGCAATGTATTCACACAATTTGATCAAATTCAATTGGAATTTCTTCTAGATAGTCTGGATAACAATAAACAATTTTGTCAAAAAGGTTGAACGAAAAATGTGACTTATCTACAATTTTCTTTCAAGATAGTTAGTTTTTCCACATTCCTGAATCCAGCCTCAATTTATCAGTCGGGATGGTTTCTCAAGTTTAGAATCGGAACTTCTCTTCCCAACACAACTCTCATTTGAATTATTTTCACAGCGTGTCTTAATTTTATTGTGTGCAAACGAGTAGGTTAAACAAAAGGTTCTTTGTTTGAGAGAGTAGAAACGGTAGATTCTGGTCCTGTGATCTTTCTGCAAAGCATTTTTGGGAGAATTCGAGCATCTTTTTTTCCATGAAAGCCATGACAGAAAATATCAACTAATTCAAAGCAGAGGTACGAAAAAACCAACGATATAAATATAAATCCATATTGTGAAAATATTTATTGTACAATACATGACTTCCTCTAAATTTTGGATGGAATAATAACGGAGAAATAAATAGTTGATAAAATCTGTGTAATATCTTCATTATGTGGTTTAAAATTTGAAACTATAATTTCATTGATCGTATTTAATATCATAGTTGCTCTCGACCAATGTTGCAGCAATAATCAAAAGCAAATTCTTCAACGACCGCAATCATCGATATAGTCGGTGTTGGTCTCTTTCACATAAGGTCGAGACCACTTGATTGCCGCATACGGAAGGCGAAAAATACAAAATAAATCATACTGTAATTTTATTTTTGTTATTTATTCTTCATATACTGAAAGCGTGGCGCTTCATTTAATTACTATTGACTATAAATATAAGTGTTTGAGAAAAATCTCAAACATAAAAATAGCTTGAAATGAAAACAAGAGAACAATGATGTCGCCTCTTTGAGCAAAAGTGATAATCCTTTGATAAGAATGCTTTAATGAAACATGATCAAGTTTGAGGCTGACTTTCAGCTGCAATGTATGAACATGTGAGAGGAAATAAACTTATTGAGTACTAGCTTTCAAATGAAACCGATCTTGTCACTATTTTCGATTACTGTTTACTGATAAAAATCTATGGTCCTGATTTATGTGTAATAAAGCTAAGAAAAAAAATGCAACGTTATATTTTTGATTGCATTCAAGGTTGAGAAAATGCAAGTGAAAAGCTTTCTGGAGATTTGTTATAATTGTGTTAAAAAATTCTGATGAGAAAAAATGAGTTGTTCAATTTGGAAACAATGCATGTATTCAGAAAAGAATGGACGAAGTCTTATACCTTCTTAGAGTAACAGGACCTAGATGAAACAGACAAAACATGAAAGATTCTGGTTCTGTATATATTGTGCTCTGTGTTGGTAATGCAAACAATGAAGATTTATTTCTTGAATCTTATTAAATGAAAACTGTAAATCAATGATGAAATAACTTGACTCATTGTCATTGACTCATATCCTTGTCGTTGTAAGAGATCCTTGTCTTGTCTCAGATCATTGTCCTTGTCTCGGATCATTGTCCTTGTCTCGGATCCTTGTCCTTGTCTCAAATCCTTGTCCTTGTCTCAGATCCTTGTCTCAGATCCTTGTCTCAGATCCTTGTCTTAGATCCTTGTCTCAGATCCTTGGTCTCAGAGTCCTTGTCTCAGATCCTTGTGCTCAGATCCTTGTCTGATCCTTGTCTCAGATCCTTGTTCTCAGATCCTTGCTCAGATCCTTGTCTCAGATCCTTGCCTCAGTCTTGTCTCAGATCTTGTCTCAGTCCTTGTCTCAGATCTTGCTCAGATCCTTGTCTCAGATCTTGTCTCAGATCCTTGCCTCAGAATCCTTGTCTCAGATCCTTGTCTCAGATCTTGTCTCGGTTTTGTCTCAGATCCTTGCCTCAGATCCTTGTCTCAGATCTTGCCTCAGATCCTTGTCTCAGATCCTTGTCTCAGATCATTGTCTCAGTCCTTGCCTTCAGATCCTTGCCTCAGATCCTTGTCTCAGATCCTTGCCTCAGATCCTTGCCTCAGATCCTTGCCTCAGATCCTTGTCTCGGATCCTTGTCTCGGATCCTTTTTGCCTCAGTCCTTGCCTCAGATCCTTGCCTCAGATCCTTGCCTTCAGATCCTTGCCTCAGATCGTTGTCTCGGATCCTTGCCTAGATCCTTGTCTCAGATCCTTGTCTCAGATCCTTGCCTCAGATCCTTGTCTCATATCCTTGCTCAGATCCTTGCCTCAGATCCTTGTCTCGGATCCTTGTCTCGGACTCTGCCTCAGATCCTTGCCTCAGATCCCTATGCCTCAGATCCTTGCCTCAGATCCTTGTCTCATATCCTGCCTCAATCCTTGTTCGGATCCTTGTCTCAGATCCTTGTAACTTTCTTGTTTGTAATGTTCTCGTCAACTAGATCTAGTATAATTTGCCCCAGCGGGGAGAAGAAGGTTCAAGTGTTTAGACCAATTATCGAGCTCGAAATTTGCACTCTTATTTTCATTCAATGAAAAAGAAGTCTGCAAACTCGTTCAAGAATGCGAGAAAATGTAAGAGAATATTGGTACATGTAGTAATCACAAATTTTCAACATAATTTTGAAAGCAAGTGTTGCCGTTTTGTTTAACGAGTTTTAAAGAATGCGAGAAAATGTAAGAGAATATTGGTACTGTAGTAATCACAAATTTCGGACATAATTTTGAAAGCAAGTGTTTAACGTTGTCATCGTTTTTGAACACAATTTTGAAAGCAACTTTTTATTGTTTTTGTTTTCAACCGTTTTTAGAACACAATTTTGACTCAAGTATTGCTGTATTTACGTTGCAAAACATAAATTTACTGTTACTAATATTCAAAAGAAAGGGGGGTTACAAGTGCCTTAGGGCAAGTGAAAAATGGACCACTGGAGCGCAGTGACCTACACTACTAAAGGGTATCTGTTTTAGGGCGTTCCTAGTAACACCTGAAGCTTTTTGCAGCACTCTGAAGTGTTGCATGAAATGGTTGAGCTCTTAGTGGTCCACGAAAGCAGCTAGACAGCAAACACGCGGGCCATGTGCAGGCTGAAATTTTTTTTTTGCTGGTTCATAGAAAAATAACTGTTATAGTGTACACTCGTGGCATGGCCAAAACTTTCCTCGGAAAGTTCTATGTTTATGATTAAAAAATATGTGTTTGTTCCTGCGGAACACGAACCCTATTTTTTAACCCTAACCCTAGCCTTTCCAAGAAACAGCTTTGCGTCGTTCTATACCGTGTACACTGGACACGAGTTTACCTAACCCTAGTTCTAATACCTCAAGATAGGATGATATCAGTGTACACATAAACTATAGGGTACACTCGGCATGGCAAAACTTTTTGTCAACAAAAAACTAGGGTTGGTGCAAGAAGAAGGGTTCCTACGGAACCCTATCTTCTCACCCAAACCTATTTTTTCCTGACAAAGAAGGTTTTGCACGGTTTTATCCCGTATATACTTGGCACGAGTTTTCAAATTTTGTTAGAAAATGTTTTCCGCATTCTGTACTTTATTAATAAAGCATAATTATAGATTATTTTTTCAAAACATTAATAATGCAACGAGATAATTTTTGTGTGGGATTTTCACCTTCCAACAAATGTGTGTTCTTTTGATGAGTTAAAAACTCAAAATGTTTTTTTTTGTTAAAAAATGTATATTTTTGTTAAAAAATGTTTTTATTTTGTTGAAAAAAAATTGTTACAAAATATTTTGTTTGTTAAAAAGTGTTTTCTTTGTTTGTTAAAAAATGTTTTCTTTTTGTTAAAAAATTTTTGTTAAAAAATGTTTTTTGTTTAAAAATGTTGTTAAAAATGTGTTTTTTTTTAAAATGTTTTGTTGGAAAATGTGTAATAATTGTTTAATGTTAATAAATTTTTTATGTTAAAAAATGTTTTTCCTTAGAAATGACTTCATACAGGTGTAAGGTTTTCCCTTCTTTTTTCAAAACTGGTTACACTTGATTTCCGCCGTTTTGATTGATTGAATCTGAGAAAACTCTTCTGACAACCAATCAAAAGGCGGAAATCAAGTGTAACCAGTTTGGAAAAAGAAGGTAAAAGAAGAAGGTAAAAGACTGTATATGTCAAATATTTTTTTTGATTTATAAAGAGTTTCACAATAGGTTTGAACTTGAAAATGCATTCACCAAACGCAATCAAATTAAAGTTGAAAAGAGTAAATTTGGAATTTATGAGAATGACTCATTCATAACGCCCGCAAAGAAATTTGTAATATAATTCAAAAAAATTCGGCGATATTGCCAATATCATACAGGGGGCGCAATATCGCCGAAAAAAAACTACCCAATTTTTAGCTAAAAACTTCCTGTCAATATCACCGAATTTTTTTGAGATTTATATATTAAATTACTTTGTTTGAGTCATGAATGACGTCACTTCAAGGATTAGATTTCCAATATACTCTTATCAACTTTTATTTGATTGCGTTCTGTGAAGTATTAAATTCTACGCATTTTGGCTATTAACAGTCATTCAAACCTATCGTGAAACCAGGGGTCGGCAGATTTTTGAAAATCGTTTGCTCTGCGTCTAGCACCATTTTTTTCGGTTCGCTCTGCTCTGGCTCTACTTGATTTTTCAAAACGTTTGCTCTGCTCACCTTGATTTTCAAATCGTTTGCTCTGCTTTATCCTGATTTTTCAAAAACGTTTGCTCTGCTCTGAAAAAAGAGAGCAGAGCAAACTCTGCCGACCCCTGCGTGAAACTCCTTATAAAATTAAAAAATTGTTTGACATCTGACGTCATTTCGAACGCTACGGCGTTTTTCTTTTTTTTTGAAACGAAAAATTTTATTTTTTGTTCTCAATATCGCCGAATGTGCAATATGCCGAAATTTTCGGCAAAAAACTTTCCGGCGATATTGGGCCCCTCATGTATTGGGCATTTCCGGCGATATTGGCACTGGAAGTATTTTTGCTAAAATCGTGAAATTGCGTAGGTTTTTTTCGGCAAATTCAGCGATATCGCCCCCCGTGTATCAATCTTGACTCTAAAACGATTATCTTGGGTTCCGTCGGGCGAATTTCATTTTACTCATATACAAATACAGTACAGTAGTCAGCGTAGTCAACTTACTCATGGAGATATTAAATACTATACAATTGATGTTCATAAAAGGCGCTAACGAGTAACAAATTATTTTGCTGTCTGTCGCTTATTGTGAACATAAACCGTCTATGGTTTATTACACGGCCATCAGAAAATTGACTACGATAAATCTTTTGGTGGTTCTATCAAATCAATTGCATGTAATTTGAGATATGTCACTGTTTTAATTTGGGGTTATCTACTGTATGTTATGAGTACAAACAATTTTGCCCGACAGAATGTAATATATTCGTTTGAGGGTCAAGTTTGTTATATATAGCGACATTTAGTAACCTAGCGCGGGAACTTGTGGTCCTAGAGATGTGAGACCAAGGCCATCGTCATTTATTGCCTATTTACACTGTAAGCTATAGAGATAGTGAACGTTTTTGAGATGGAGTTCCGTTGGGAAAAGGATACTGTAAATTTTACAGTATCCTTTTCCCAACGGAACTCCATCTCAAAAACGTTCACTATCTCTATAGCGCGTGTTCGAATCCCACTGATGTTGTCTAAGTGATTGTCTTAGTGATTGCTCGAGTGATTACACACCCATCAAATTTAACGGTCTCAATATCAAGCACCCTTGTCTATAATCAGACTCAAGACAATCACTAAGACAACATTAGTGGGATTCGAACACGTGCTATAGATATAGTAAACGTTTTCGAGATGGCGTTCCGTTAGTAAAAGGACAAACCATCAAAGTAATGTGTCATAATCCAGGCAACTTTTGTAACTACAATCACTTAGACAACATCAGTGAGATTCGAACACGCGCTATAGAATTAGTAAACGTTTTTGAGATGGTGTTCCGTTGGGAAAGAGTATAGACTATACCGTATAGTAGTAAAAACTAAATAGTTAAATTTAAAAAATTTAGCAAAATATACATTTGTGAAGCAAAAATTTATTCAATCGACGTTTCGCTTTAATTTAGCATTTTCAGGATTAATTATATTTCAGTTTAGAAAAATACACTAGGCTGAGTTTACAAATAATCTCCTTATCGTGATTTCAGATATGACAAATATTGAAAAGAAGGACAAGGTGAACTAGTCTGATCACAAAAACAAATGTGGGCTATAATTGAAAATTTAAAAAATGCCCACATTAAAATAGTGCAAAACATTTGTGAATGTTACTTTTTTAATACGTGGATATATATGGCTGTGTGTATGGTCGGAACGGCAAAATTTTTTTCGCTATACATTTGTTTAATCATGTTGAGAAAATATTATGTTCAGTACAAAAACATTTCAAAACATTGTGAGCTACTACTTAAAAATGAGAAACCGTTTCTGAAGTTGCCTATGTTTTAGCTTGAAGTTTTTTCGAAAACATTTTACGAAAATTTTCAAACTTAAAATTAGGCAATTTCTAATGCGGGTTTTGCCACCATCTTTTCGAATTTAAAGTAACTTCATTGAAGTAAAGTACTTTTTTGCAAATATAGACAGAATAATAAAAAAATTAAGCGTTTTTGTATCATCATATTGAATTTATTTACAGTATGGTTAAATCAATATATTTCTGGCCAATTGAAATATTAAATTTTTATCAATAAGAATTCTATAATTCAAATTTTAAGAGAAAACATGCGACATAATTTACAAATAATTTCACAAGTAGCAATGTTTAGCAATGTTCATAAAACATGATCGGATCGCCTCGGATACAATCCCATTCAGGTTTAAATTAATCCGATCTTTGTTTCTTTTAAATATTTACAATTTCCAAGAATTTTGTTTAGACGTTTCATTTTAATAAGTTTTTTTTAATTCTGTCGGGTTTGGGAATGGTATTGCTAATGGATTAGCTCATTCGGCAAAACACGTCCCCACTTCTTTGAGCTCATCGTTTTGACAACATGCCAAGGTTCGTGGATCATACGTTTTTGTATTGCAACATCTGCGGATATCACCCTTGGTATTTTTCGAGACATATCTGAAGAATAATAAATAAATTGTGATTTTTCTTTGACTTTCGAGACCAAAAACACGATTTGTGATAGTCTGACGGTGGTTTTGGCGTTAAAGAGGGTGGTATTAGCGCACCGTCAGAGAGCGCTGAACTTTGGACCCTAGAGTTTAGAATTAAATTCGAATGTTTATGTTATTGCCGATCTTGAGAATGCCTGTGAAAAAATCTATCTATTTTCTGTAAATGTTAATGTGCTTTGTCATCACGTCATTTATAATCTCTGGAATGGAAAAACCACGATTATTAATATTTTTATGAATTGATTACACATTGTCGATTAAAATTTGGTTGCTGATTAGTGCTTTCTTGATTACATGAAAAATTAAAAAGGACAAACAGTTCGTCGTTTTTATCAGCATACCAATGGTTCCGGATTATTATTTTGCAGCCAAATTATTCTTTATGATTTTGTTATCATTGACGTTGTATAAGTATGACAAAAATGACATTCGACTACAAAGTTTTAGAAATAGCCGGGCTATTATAGCCCTCTTAACAAAACCCAATTAAAACATATTTTTGACTCTAAAAAAATTTAAAAAAATTGTGGGAAATTTGTTTTTTCAAAATTAAAGACAAAAGGTTTTTCATGTTATAATATTTTATATTTTTCATGTAAAGCTTTATGTACAAGTTTATGATCTTTTACTTATATATATCCCTTTATTACACTTTGGTTACAATGCGTAGCCACAACGTTAAAATGAGTAGTGGCTACGCATTCTAATCAAAGTGTTATAAAGGGATATAATAGAAACCCAAAGCAGAATTGCAAAAAATCAGAACATACTTTTCATAGAACGCCTTGAATTATTATGGTTTTTGAAATGGAAGCTTAAAATTTCAAAAATAAGAGTGATGAATTTAAGAGAAAAATAACATCGAAAAACTTTAAAAAAAATCAATAAACTTACGGAAATCGCTCTGGGTAGTTTCCACAACATTCGTGTTCGTTGTCATTTCCGGAATTTGCTGCTCTTTCTTGGTGTTGAGGACATTCATTTACTCGGTCAAAACCACCCATCTGTAGACTCAAAGTTGGATTCCAAACCATTTCGTACTCAGCCAAATCTTCGGCTAGCTTTTTGTCACATTCACAATGATTTCTTCGGCAGGTTCCTCGAAAATAAAATTAATATTTATTTATTTTATTTACGTTACAGTTTTTTAATTTTCATGATATTTAATACCTTTTCTTTTCTCAACCTAAGTCCATCTTAAAAATGCTTACAATCTCTAAAGCGCGTGTTCGAATCCTACTCAAGTTGTCTTAGTCATTATCTCAGTGATTGCTTAAGTGAATACACACCGATCAACTTTGGCGGTCCCCATATCAAGCATCCTTGTTATCATACTCAAGACAATCACTGAGACAACCTCAGTGGGATTCGAACACGCGCTATAGAGATAGTAAGCATTTTTAAAATGGACTTAGGTTGGGAAAAATAAATATGTCGGAACGACGTTCCGGGATCGTATTCTTGCTTTAATTTTATGTGACATTTTTTATTGGTCGTTTCAAAAATTAGGTTCGCGGGATCTTTGTCAAAAAGGGGTCGAGTTTTGAGTAAAAATAGTTCAAAAATCAACAAATTAATAATGTTTCTTAAAAACTACTAGGCTTTTGGTATGAACAGCAAATTCAGTTTTGCTTAACAATATTCGAATTATTTTCAGATTGTAGCTTATGAAAAATATTACCTTCACCACAAAATTGTTTTGAAAAATTTTCAACAATTCTAAAATTAAAAACCATTGAAAGATTACAAAAAATTGGGAAAAGAAGTATAATTTTTATTATCTATTTCATTTTTTATCCAAAACTTGAATCCAAATTTTCATCAAAAGTTTTATTCTTGATTTTTATCAAAAATTATAACAACATAACCAAAAATAGCTCAAAATAAGTGAAATCGGACATGGTCAAATTTTACAGTTGCTTTAAATTATAGTAATAATTAGAGGAATTTGATTGGTTTGAATTTCAATCAATAGCAATTTGGCTGACACAAAATAAGTTTTTAAATAATTTATAGAAAAAATACTATACCTGGTTTATTTTTGCATCGAATTATTTTTTTGCCTGTGACTTTATCAATTTTCCCATCATATTTGTAAGGAGCCCAGACGGGACAGTCAACATAATCGGAATCTATACATCTTTGACAGCTGTGGTACTTTTTGCAAACCTATAAATTGATTGAATTAATAACAATTATTATTAAAATTTTGTTTTAATTTCTTATTAATATATGTATAATTTACAGAATCTGGTCCATCTTTCGCTTCTCCATAACCACCCAGAACTTGTTTTTCACCATCTGGAAAGCACCAACAGCCGTATTGAAAAAACTTATCAAAACTTGGATCTCTAAAAAAAATTATAAAAACGGATGTTTTATTGAAATTTTTCGACTTACGCTTGTAAATACATAATCATTTTCATAAGCATTTGAATACGTTTTGAAGATGCAGCCTGAACTCCCGGTGATTGAGGACCTTGATTGATATCTCCAAATCCACCACCTCGGAAATCAAAAGATTCACTGACCCTTTAAAAAAAATTCAATTAAAATTTAATCATTTTTTATAAATTTTCTTTAACAAAATTTTCATACCAGAAAGTTTGTATTCAGTTTCAGCCCGTAGGAAGAAAATTTTGAATAAAATTAAATCTTAATAAAGAAAATTTATAAAAAATCAATATGAAATGGCAATGGCAAAAAAATTATATTTTCTACTTCATGTTTTTTTTATTAAAAAATAAAAAAAATTTTTTAAAGGAACAAATAATCTTTAAGACTTATCTTATTTAAAAATGTATTTTACAAAAAACACTTTTTTTGAACAACCTATTTTGAAAACATATTTTAACTAGAAAAATTTGCGGCACCGTATTTTTTATTGTACAC
Organism: Oikopleura vanhoeffeni; assembly: GCA_004367855.1. NCBI lineage: Eukaryota > Metazoa > Chordata > Appendicularia > Copelata > Oikopleuridae > Oikopleura > Oikopleura vanhoeffeni. The sequence goes on from SCLH01063356.1 coordinate 21,540, forward strand.
TTTTCCACGTCAAATTCATAAAACTCATTTGTACGGAAAAACATTCAAAAAAACTTATAGAAATGTTTTTGAAAACTTTTTCCAACAAAAATTTTTTTTTGAAATTTTTCAGGAGAATAAAAAATTGACGAAAAATGTGTAATTCATTATTTGTACTTACATTACTGCAGCTTGAACTCGTCTGACCGCGTCAGATTCTTCGAACATAGTAATATTAAATCCCTCAAAACTTCCCTCATAATCCTCCATGTCTTCTAAAGCATAATCAGTAGAATAATCGGCTACTGGATATTCAACGTCGCTATCATCAATATCCATGTATCCATAATCTGTTTCATCATACTGTTCGGCTTTATTTTTATTCTTCTTCTCCTTTAATAGGTTTACTATTTTCGTAGACTTTTTCCTGCTTGCAATTACATATATACAGTATATTTTTTCCACTTGCGAAATGAAAACTGCATCGAAGGTAAAATCGGAAGAAATTACCGCCAATTAACAATATATTCAAAAAATTTTATATTTAGCTTGGCTTTCAAAATATAATCCGCCTTCTTATGATTTTTATTGGCGGGAATTTCGATTACTGCAATTGTCATTACGCAGGTAAAAATACACATACTGTATATATGGGACTATATTCGAACCGACTATTTTGTCACCTACTGATACCGACCTACGTTCATTCCAAGCCCCTCATTGATTAACCAAGTGAAGCGCGGTCAATTAGAGCGCGATTATTTTCATTACCAAATAAGGAAACTATGGAAATTAGAAAAGTTTTGACAAAACGTCAAAAGTCCATGGTACATGAAAAAAAAAGCCTGATGCAAAGATTCTTTTATCAGCAATAACAATTTCAATAACAATTTTTCTCAAAAATTGTTTATATAAAATTTCAGTTTTTGAAGAATATATTTAACAAGTAAAAAATGATATGAAAAATGATAAAAATAAACTTTACGATGCTAATTTAACCTTAATCCAACTAAAAAAAGGAGTTAGAAATATATATTAAAATGCGCAAGCGTCACTTTAAATGAGATTAAAAATGAGTCTTGAAAATATTAATCCTCCCCTTTTTCGTCTTGTCCTCACTTAACAAACTGGCAAATGGATTCAGAATATTTGCAAAACTGGAACCCCAGTTTCCAAACCCGGCTCGAAATTCTAGATTAACTGGAGGTAAACCACCATAGTCATCAGCATCATCATTATCAGCCTTATCGGCAATGTCAGTGATGTCTTGGCTATCCGATAGGACTGAATATCGGGATTCAACAACTGAAATAAGGCATAAATTAGATTATAAAATTCTATTTGTTTCAATTTTTTTAATTATTCTGGATATTTTTTTGTACTACATATAGTAATCATGGGTTTTGTTTAGAGCGCGGGTTAGAGTTAACAAGGCGCTATAATAAGTGATGCTATGAAATAACTCCAACCTACTCAAGAATATTCATCGCTCAGAACACCTAGCACGATTAGTACAGTACAATTGTTAAATTTTCACTTGAAAAGTACTTCAGGTTGAAATTGATTAAAAAATAAAAATAGGAACGTTGATAAAAACAATATGAATTAAATTTATCATTCAAAAATTTCCTGACTGTTTATTAACCGTTTATGAAAAATAAAATTAACGATTTGAGTTCTTTTTAAAATTAGTTTATTTTTGACGTTTCGGCTAAACAACCATTTTCAGTGTGAAAATAAACTATTTTCAAATAGAACTCAAATAATTATTATGTCTCAAAAACAATAAAATTAATAAAATATTTATTCAATTAATTAAGACGAAACCAATAACAAAAATTGAAACTTGAATGAATTATTTTTCAGGAATCAGCCCTTCATTGTAACTGCAGAATTAAAATAAAAAATCATTCATAAATTGGGTCTTCCAGTTTTTCTGCATTATCCAACCCTGTGAAATCCTGAGAAAATTAATCGAGTTAATTTAATTCAAAGAAATTCATAACCAAGATAATCAGGTATTCAGTTTGACTTTCTTTGATCCAAATCTTTGATTTTTGCTGGAAATACAAACAGACCTTTTCTTTATTGTTTTTGAGGCATTTTATAAATTTTCAAACACCCGTACATGGTTTATAATTCGAAAAGATCTGATTTTCGGGAAGTACAGTTTTTTAACAAAAAAACGGTGATTTTTAAACTAGCGTAGATATGCGTAGAAGAATGCAATTCACTATTCGTAATACCAATTCGGTGAACAGTCACAGTTAAATTTATCTTTTCAGATTTCGGCAAAACATTTAAAGGGATTCTTTTCAATGGGCCAAGGTTGGATTTTGATGACAAATTTTAAAGCATGTTGACTGATAAGAGCAGCAAAAGCGAATAACTTCATCTTCAAATTATGTTATCTTTCGGATCGTCATTCCAGCGATGCAATTGAGCTAAAAATTTCGCTGTTCTTTTCAGCGTCTTTTTCCTTCAAAAACTCGAAATGAAAAAATACAACAAAAATGAAATTGCAGACCCGAGCCCGTGCTCTACAAAAAAATTCGTTCCTTGACAAAAAATTAATCTTTAAGAAAGAAAAAACTCGATATATAATGCGGATTGTTTGGTAACTCGCTGCCGCCCCAAACCAAACAACCGCTTTTTTGGACTAACATACTTTAGCGTTTTTCTGCTTGTTTTGTATATATACCTCCTATTTCGAGAGTGGTTTTGGAAAACTCAACGCTAAAACCAAACAGACTTAAACATAGAGGTTTAAACAATAACTTGTTTTATGTTAGATTATATGCACTCATTAACGATAATCATTTCTATCAGAATATTTTCCTTAAACAGTTGGACTAAAGCCGAATTTTTAATTTGAAATTTCTATTCATTTTTAAGGGCGGTTGGCATTAGTCCGAACGATTAGTACATTTTGTTTCAGAGGCAATATTATAAAGAAAAAAATGGAATTGATTTTATTTTTTTATTTTTTATCTTTCATCAAGTAGTCTTCTTGCCCGTTTACATTTTTATTTTTAGAACATAACTATCGTAGTTATGTCTAAGTAATGTATGTAAACCTCAGTAAAAATATGTGGTCGCCGGAAAAAATAACATTAGCGAAAAACAAATACTAGAAGGAAAATTCGGTGCTTCACACTATTTTTAAACAGGCCTCTCAGATTTTAAAAAATGTTATAAACTCTGACCCAGAGCAGCAAAAGTTTTAAAATTTTTTGAAAACACAATCAGACTTGACAGCCACCAAGTCCCTCACGACATACCATCGTTTGTTTTATTAGATTCGTGACTGCTACCATGAAAAATTAAAAAGATGCTTTTGAACATGATAACAATTTCGGAAAAATCGAAGTTTTTTAAAACTTGATACAGATTTAGACGCATATCGAAATTACTTTTAGAAACAATATCCAAAATCTGAGTGAAACCACCAATTCCGAAACTTGAACCACTTAACAGCACTTAGTACAGGCTTCGGTATTAGAAATATTCACAAACCAGATAAGGCAAATAGGCCCATAATTACACATTATAACTCTTTAGTAGCAAACGCGCAAATATGTATTAAAAAAACTAATAGAGGCCATATTCGCGAATGACTGTAAATACGCCATAAATAGCCCGAAACAATCTAAAATAAACGTTTTTGCCGGATATTCTTAAATTTAACTCAGAAATATATGAAATTATTTCTAGTGACGCAAAAACAACTTTGTTACAAGCATAAAACGTCAATAGAACAATGTCACATATTTTGAAAGAAACCCATCTAAATTTTTTAATGAAAAGATCAAAATAACCAACTATAGAACCTTTTCCAGAAAGATCTGACCTCAGAAAGTTTTATGCATGGAGTTCTTTTTGAATTTTAATTACTTTTCATACTCAAATTGGCGCCTTTGAAGCAAACGCACGCGGCAACTTAGTATGGGAAGTCCACTTTCTTCAAGCATGAGCGATAAATTTTTAAATTTGATGGAAGTTTAGCATTGGTTAAGATATTGCGATGATATACTACAGGTTGAGTTATATGGTTTTGTTCCTATTTTTGGGTTAAACTGGGAGAAGAAGTCGCGTGTCAAACACGTGAATCCTCCTCACTAACTTTCTTCACTCAATAAGATGAAATAGCTATTTATTGTTTTTTTTTTAATTTATGTAATAAATGTAATTTCTCGATTGTATTTCAAGGGGTTAAAGCGCACCCTGAGGCGCCGCCCTCTGTTCCAATTTCAACCACCTGGTCCCATCGAAGTCTCCGGGCCATTCTTAACAACCCTTAAAGGTTAAAAAACTGTATATGATTTCAGTGTTTGATTTATTGGTGGTTTTCCAAAGCTCTACCTAAAGTAGAAAGTACTTTTTTCGGAGTTTGAAAATCATCGAGGCGAATTCAAAAATAAGGGAAGAAATATTTTATTTTGAAAAATATACGAAATCACTTTGTTATCATTTCGACGTACTGAGTTATCTAGGTGCAAGTAGGAATTTGAAGGTTTTAAAAACATGTACACATGTTTAAAATTAATCTAAGTTAGACTTACATTGTTAACTTTTGTCATTTTTTCTCATTCAAAAATATAAAAATAAGAAAAAAAACTACTTTACATCTTATTTCGATGGAGAGCAAAATTTTTAACTGATTTTTGTTTTGAAGTTTTGTGAAATAAGAAAACGTGGGTTGATTTATTGTCTTTTCAATAACCTACAGGGCCAAAAATTCGCTATTCAAAGAACCTTAAAATCAAGATTTTAGATAAAAATTATTTGTTTTTCATCACAAACTTTGATGCAAATCGCCATTCGGTTTAACTCATTCTTTCAATTTACTCAAATACAACGCATGGTAGAAAAATTTTGATTTCTATTTTTGAATTCCGCATTTAAAACACTGCGTAAAATTAGAGTTGGTAACGAGTCAAATTTTGAAAAAAATATTAATTTTTTTTAGAATTTTTTGCCTGAACTCAAACTTTTGAGCGCGTCCAGGAAAAATGAGGGATGCTATCAAAATCTTTCGAAATTCAGTGTTCTCTGTGAAAAGTCAATTAAACATAAATACATAGGAAAATAAAAAATGATTATACTATCCCCGATATGTAAATTCCGACTACTCATCGTGACGTTGCAGTTTTAACGTATGGCATACGGATATCAAAACATTTTCAAGTGTTACTAACATGGTGGCGATGTTGTTGGCAGAAATGTGCCGAATTTCGATTTTTTCGAAATTTCTAAGAGTTGAATTTTTTTTACAATTGTTCAAAATTAAAAATGACGACTAAATAGAGTGAACCTTTTTGGGAATCATTTTCTTACGTATATAAGTGAGTCCAGGGATGTATTTATAATTGTTGAAAACTCTGATATCAGGTATATACAGTAAGTTAATAACATTTGAGAGATTAAAAGTACATTCTCGATAGCTGAGGTTACAGTTTTTTTTTCTTCATAAATTTTTGAAAAAAAAATGGATTTTTTCGTGATTTTACAGGTAGTCCCTAACCCAGTTCTGGAGAAGCCGCTATGAAGAGCTAGAAGGCTGTTTTTTGGCCAGTGAAATATAAGCGTATTTCGGTTAGCCTTTTTTGATTTGAGGGTCAGTGACCAATATTTGACTCTTAATGACCGGTCAAAGTCAAGGTCAATCTCAAGCTCATCGTATAGACCTGGAAAGTACCCCAAAAGAATCGGAATAGTCAGCTTTTCTTCAACTATTGAGTCAATAATTACTGAAAGGTCGCTAGAGCAGCAAAGATAGAGGACCTGAGGAGTGTTGACCAGTTTTAGCTTTCTAGCGACCTTTCAGTACATTATTGACCCATAGTTGCTAATACGTTCATCAAAAAGTTGACCATTCCGATTTATTGTTGGGGGTACTTTCCAGTCATATCGATGAGCTTGAGATTGACCTTGAACTTTGACCGGTCATTAGAGGTCAAATATCAGTCGCCAACCCTCAATCAAAAAACTGGCTACCGAAAAACGCTTAATTTTCACTGGTTAAAAATCAGCCTTCTAGCACTTCATACGGCTTCTCCAGAACACGGGGTGGGAACTACCTGTAAATCACGAAAAATTGACGGAAAAATCGATTTTTTTTTGAAAATTTTTGAAGAACAAAAAATCTAGGTCTTAAAATGACCAGAAAAAATTCTCTACAGAAAGCTTAAACAACATTGGACACCGATTTTTATTTTTCAATTCCTCATTTCCCAAATCGCTCAGCAGTAATTAAGCAAAAAGTCCCCAAAATTTGAGAGCACAAATTTTTCCAAACCGATAATAACCGCTGAAGAAATCTACCATTTTGCAAAATTATCAAATACTCAATAAATAATATTCATTTAATGACGAATATCAAATTTTATTAAGTATAGTCACGTGTTTACCATGTGTCATATGTTATGCCCATATTTGACGGTATTCAATCTCCCTGGTCTTAGCCGACTTGAAGAAAAAAACTCGCCCAATTAAAAAAAACTTCAGGCCTGTATAAAAAAACAAACGAATTATCGTTTTTAAAAGGGAAAGTGTTTTTAAAGGGGTGAAAAACGCCATTGAGAAATCTCCTTATATTAATTTATTGTTTTGCAAGTTTTTACACATTCTTTCACATTCGCTATTGCAAAAACGATATAGAAAAATCAATAATCAAGCCAAAAATCCAATGAATTAAAAAAACTAGGAAATTATCTAATATAAGAAATCCTCATCCACGGTTGTTTGATTGGCCTATTCGCACCCGTACCCTCTCTTCATAATATATATATCGAAGCGAGTACCCGTTCAAATAGGAAAAACATATAACTATAACCTGGTGAGTAGTTTGCAAATAAAAACTCCACCCAGAAACAATCTTTAGAAAAAATAATAGCTTATGACCAGTAGGATTAACTTTACTGTAAAAGAATATGCAAAATGATGGTTAAAATTCTTGGATAGGGAATTTTTATCGAAATTCTAAATTTGAATTCCAGTAAAAGGATTTTTAAAAAAAGATTGCAGATTACTGTATTCACAAATTATACGAAGAATCTGTGTTTCCCGACAGAGATATAAAATAGCGATATCTTTTACTCAACTTCATTCGGAGGTTAGAGATTGCTTGCTCAGATGAAAACGTCCATTCTGACTGTCTTGACGAGCTTATAATCAGTATTTTAGAAAACAAACTACCCAGATGGTTAGTTGGAAAGAAAAACTTTTTCGTTGACAATTTTGAAAAACCTCACGACCAGATAACATACATACGTTGTTTAATAGACTACAAACTCACCACAAGTTGGAATATCATGCACAAAAAGGCTCATTAATAAGATTGTAAAATCTTATGCACCGAAATTTATTCGAAATTCTTGTGTAACGTAGTATAAAATTTCACAATTATATTCAAAACAAATTTAAACCCTCAACTGTATTTTTAATACCTCGAGATGTTCGTGTATAAAGTTTTGGCGTGGTTCGTAAATCCTCATCCATATATAGGTCAGTCAAGAAGCGTGACTTGAAAAACATTCGTATCAGGAAACACCAACACAGCTTAGTTATGCAAACCACAAAACCCCCTTATATTCGAGCAATCTCTCTCTTTTT
>SCLH01063357.1:0-16140 GCA_004367855.1 Oikopleura vanhoeffeni
CCTATTCGTGTTTTATTGAAATTCAATTTGATAAAAATGGGCCAAAATTTGTTAATCGGCCTATTTCGTGTTTTATGATCAAATTTGATAAAATGGGCCCAAAATTTGTTAATCGGCCTATTTCGTGTTTTATGATTCAAATTGATAAAAATAGGCCCAAATTTTTAAATCGGCCTTATTTCGTTGTTTTTATGATCAAATTTGATTAGAAATAGGGCCAAATTTGTTTAATCGGCCGATTTTCGTGTTTTATGATCAAATTTGATAAAATAGACCCAAATTTGGTTTAAAGCAACCGATTTCGTGTTTATGTAGGTTCAAATTTGAAGTTTAAAATGGGCCAAAATTTGTTAAATTCGGCCCTATGGGCGTGTTTTTTATGAGCAAATTGATAAAAATGCCGCCAAAATTTGTTTAAATCGGCCTTATTTTCGTGTGTTTATGATCAAATTGAGAAAAATAGGGCCACAAATTTGTTAAATCGGCCGATTTCGTGATTTATGATCAAATTTGTTAAATCGGCCGATTTCGTGTGTTATACTTAAATTTGATAAAAATAGCCCCAAATTTGTTAAATTGCCCGATTTCGTGTTTTATGATCAAATTTGATAAAAATAGGCCCAAATTTGTTACATCGGCCGATTTTGTGAATTATACTTAAATTTGATAAAAATAGGCCCAAATTTGTTAAAATCGGCCTATTTCGTGTTTTATGATCAATTTGATAAAAAATAGGCCCAAATTTGTTAAATCGGCCTATTTCGTGTTTTATTGATCAAATTTGATAAAAATAGGCCCAAATTTGTTAAATCGGCCTATTCGTGTTTATAATCAATTTGATAAAAAATAGGGCAAATTTGTTAAATCGGCCTATTTTCGTGTTTTATGATCAAATTTGATAAAAATAGGGCCAAAATTTGTTAAATCGGCCTATTTCGTGTTTTATGATCAAATTTGATAAAATAGGCCAAATTTGTTAAATCGGCCTATTTCGTGTTTTATGATCAAATTTGATAAAAATAAGGCCAAAATTTGTTAAAATCGGCCTTATTTCGTGTTTTATGATCAATTTGATAAAAATAGGCCCAAATTTTGTAAATCGGCCTATTTCCGTGTTTTATGATCAAATTTGATAAAAATAGGCCCAAATTTGTTAAATCGGCCTAGTTTCGTGTTTTATGATCAAATTTGATAAAAAGGGCCAAAATTTGTTAAATCGGCCTATTTCGTGTTTATGATCAAATTTGATAAAAATAGGCCCAAATTTTGTTAAATCGGCCTATTTCGTGTTTTATAATCAAATTTGATAAAAATTAGGCCAAAATTTTTTAAATCGGCCTATTTCGTGTTTTATGATCAAATTTGATAAAAATAGGCCAAAATTTGTTAAATCGGCCTATTTCGTGTTTTATGATCAAATTTGATAAAAATAGGCCCAAATTTTGTTAAATCGGCCTATTTCGTGTTTTATGATGCAAATTTTGATAAAATAGGCCAAATTTGTTAAATCGGCCTATTTCGTGTTTTATGATCAAATTTGATAAAAATAGGCCCAAATTTTTTAAATCGGCTATTTCGTGTTTTATGATCAAATTTGATAAAATAGGCCAAAATTTGTTTAAAGGCCTATTTCGTGTTTTTATGAATCAAATTTGATAAAAATAGGCCCAAATTTGTTAAATCGGCCTATTTCGTGTTTTATGATCAAATTTGATAAAAAAGGCCAAATTTTGTTAAATCGGCCATTTCGTGTTTTATGATCAAATTTGATAAAATAGGCCCAAATTTGTTAAATCCGGCATTTCGTGTTTTATGATCAAATTTGATAAAAATAGGCCAAAATTTGTTAAATCGGCCTATTTCGTGTTTTATAATCAATTTGATAAAAATAGGCCCAAATTTGTTAAATTGGCCTATTTCGTGTTTTATGATCAAATTTGATAAAAATGGGCCAAAATTTGTTAAATCGGCCTATTTCGTGTTTTATGATCAAATTTGATAAAATAGGCCCAAATTTGTTAAATCGGCCTTTTCGTGTTTATGATCAAATTTGATAAAAATAGGCCAAAATTTGTTAAATCGGCCTATTTCGTGTTTTATAATCAAATTTGATAAAAATAGGCCCAAATTTGTTAAATCGGCCTATTTCGTGTTTTATGATCAAATTTGATAAAAATAGGCCCAAATTTGTTAAATCGGCCTATTTCGTGTTTTATGATCAAATTTGATAAAAATAGGCCAAATTTTGTTAAATCGGCCTATTTCGTGTTTTATGATCAAATTTGATAAAAATAGGCCAAAATTTGTTAAATCGCCTATTTCGTGTTTTATGATCAAATTTGATAAAAATAGGCCCAAATTTGTTAAATCGGCCTATTTCGTGTTTTATGATCAAATTTGATAAAAATAGGCCAAATTTGTTAAATGGCCTATTTCGTGTTTTTATGATCAAATTTGATAAAATAGGCCAAATTTGTTAAATCGGCCTATTTCGTGTTTTATGATCAAATTTGATAAAAATAGGCCCAAATTTGTTAAATCGGCCTATTTCGTGTTTTATGATCAAATTTGATAAAAAATAGGCCAAATTTGTTAAATCGGCCTATTTCGTGTTTTATGATCAAATTTGATAAAAATAGGCCAAAATTTGTTAAATCGGCCTATTTCGTGTTTTATGATCAAATTTGATAAAAATAGGCCCAAATTTGTTAAATCGGCCTATTTCGTGTTTTATGATCAAATTTGATAAAAAATAGGCCCAAATTTGTTAAAATCGGCCTATTTCGTGTTTTATGATCAAATTTGATAAAAATAGGCCAAATTTGTTAAATCGGCCTTTTCGTGTTTTATGATCAAATTTGATAAAAATAGGCCCCAAATTTGTTAAATCGGCCTATTTCGTGTTTTATGATCAATTTGATAAAAATAGGCCCAAATTTGTTAAATCGGCCTATTTCGTGTTTTATGATCAAATTTTGATAAAAATAGGCCCAAATTTGTTAAATCGGCCTATTTCGTGTTTTATGATCAAATTTGATAAAATATGGCCCAAATTTGTTAAATCGGCCTATTTCGTGTTTTATGATCAAATTTGATAAAAAATAGGCCAAATTTGTTAAATCGGCCTATTTCGTGTTTTATGATCAAATTTGATAAAAATAGGCCCAAATTTGTAAATCGGCCTATTTCGTGTTTTATGATCAAATTTGATAAAAATAGGCCCAAATTTGTTAAATCGGCCTATTTCGTGTTTTATGATCAAATTTGATAAAAATAGGCCCATTTGTTAAATCGGCCTATTTCGTGTTTTATGATCAAATTTGATAAAAAAGGCCCAAATTTGTTAAATCGGCCTATTTCGTGTTTTATGATCAAATTTGATAAAAATAGGCCAAATTTGTTAAATCGGCTATTTCGTGTTTTATGATCAAATTTGATAAAAATAGGCCCAAATTTGTTAAATCGGCCTATTTCGTGTTTTATGATCAAATTTGATAAAAATAGGCCAAAATTTGTTAAATCGGCCTATTTCGTGTTTTATGATCAAATTTGATAAAAATAGGCCAAAATTTGTTAAATCGGCCTATTTCGTGTTTTATGATCAAATTTGATAAAATAGGCCAAATTTGTTAAATGGCCTATTTCGTGTTTTATAATCAAATTTGATAAATAAGGGCCAAATTTGTTAAATCGGCCTATTTCGTGTTTTATGATCAAATTTGATAAAAATAGGCCCAAATTTGTTAAATCGGCCTATTTCGTGTTTTATGATCAAATTTGATAAAATAGGCCCAAATTTGTTAAATCGGCCTATTTCGTGTTTTATGATCAAATTTGATAAAAATAGGCCAAATTTGTTAAATCGGCCTATTTCGTGTTTTATGATCAAATTTGATAAAAATAGGCCCAAATTTGTTAAATCGGCCTATTTCGTGTTTTATGATCAAATTTGATAAAAATAGGCCAAAATTTGTTAAATCGGCCTATTTCGTGTTTTATGATCAAATTTGATAAAATAGGCCCAAATTTGTTAAATCGGCCTATTTCGTGTTTTATGATCAAATTTGATAAAAATAGGCCCAAATTTGTTAAATCGGCCTATTTCGTGTTTTATGATCAAATTTGATAAAAATAGGCCCAATTTGTTAAATCGGCCTATTTCGTGTTTTATGATCAAATTTGATAAAAATAGGCCAAATTTGTTAAATCGGCCTATTTCGTGTTTTATGATCAAATTTGATAAAATAGGCCAAAATTTGTTAAATCGGCCTATTTCGTGTTTTATGATCAAATTTGATAAAATAGGCCCAAATTTGTTAAATCGGCCTATTTCGTGTTTTATGATCATTTGATAAAAATAGGCCAAATTTGTTAAATCGGCCATTTCGTGTTTTATGATCAAATTTGATAAAATAGGCCAAATTTGTTAAATCGGCCTATTTCGTGTTTTATGATCAAATTTGATAAAAATAGGCCAAATTTGTTAAATCGGCCTATTTCGTGTTTTATGATCAAATTTGATAAAATAGGCCCAAATTTGTTAAATCGGCCTATTTCGTGTTTTATGATCAAATTTGATAAAAATAGGCCCAAATTTGTTAAATCGGCCTATTTCGTGTTTTATGATCAAATTTGATAAAAATAGCCCAAATTTGTTAAATCGGCCTATTTCGTGTTTTATGATCAAATTTGATAAAAATAGGCCAAAATTTTGTTAAATCGGCCTATTTCGTGTTTTATGATCAAATTTGATAAAATAGGCCCAAATTTGTTAAATCGGCCTATTTCGTGTTTTATGATCAAATTTGATAAAAATAGGCCCAAATTTGTTAAATCGGCCTATTTCGTGTTTTATGATCAAATTTGATAAAAATAGGCCAAATTTGTTAAATCGGCCTATTTCGTGTTTTATGATCAAATTTGATAAAAATAGGCCAAAATTTGTTAAATCGGCCTATTTCGTGTTTTATGATCAAATTTGATAAAAATAGGCCCAAATTTGTTAAATCGGCCTATTTCGTGTTTTATGATCAAATTTGATAAAAATAGGCCAAATTTGTTAAATCGGCCTATTTCGTGTTTTATAATCAAATTTGATAAAAATAGGCCCAAATTTGTTAAATCGGCCTATTTCGTGTTTTATGATCAAATTTGATAAAAATAGGCCAAATTTGTTAAATCGGCCTATTTCGTGTTTTATGATCAATTTGATAAAAATAGGGCCAAATTTGTTAAATCGGCCATTTCGTGTTTTATGATCAAATTTGATAAAAATAGGCCCAAATTTGTTAAATCGGCCTATTTCGTGTTTTTATGATCAATTTGATAAAATAGGCCCAAAATTTGTTAAATCGGCCTTTTTCGTGTTTTTATGATCAAATTTGATAAAAATAGGCCCAAATTTGTTAAATCGGCCTATTTCGTGTTTTATGATCAAATTTGATAAAAATAGGCCCAAATTTGTTAAATCGGCCTATTTCGTGTTTTATGATCAAATTTGATAAAAATAGGCCAAATTTGTTAAATCGGCCTATTTCGTGTTTTATGATCAAATTTGATAAAAATAGGCCCAATTTGTTAAATCGGCCTATTTCGTGTTTTATAATCAAATTTGATAAAAATAGGCCAAAATTTGTTAAATCGGCCTTTTCGTGTTTTAATGATCAATTTGATAAAAATAGGCAAAATTTGTTAAATCGGCCTATTTCGTGTTTTATGATCAAATTTGATAAAAATAGGCCCAAATTTGTTAAATCGGCCTATTTCGTGTTTTATGATCAAATTTGATAAAAATAGGCCCAAATTTGTTAAATCGGCCTATTTCGTGTTTTATGATCAAATTTGATAAAAATAGGCCCAAAATTTGTTAAATCGGCCTATTTCGTGTTTTATGATCAAATTTGATAAATAGGCCAAATTTGTTAAATCGGCCTATTTCGTGTTTTATGATCAATTTGATAAAATAGGCCCAAATTTGTTAAATCGGCCTATTTCGTGTTTTATGATCAAATTTGATAAAAATAGGCCAAAATTTGTTAAATCGGCCTATTTCGTGTTTTATGATCAAATTTGATAAAAATAGGCCACAATTTGTTAAATCGGCCTATTTCGTGTTTTATGATCAAATTTGATAAAAATAGGCCCAAATTTGTTAAATCGGCCTATTTCGTGTTTTATGATCAATTTGATAAAAATAGGCCAAAATTTGTTAAATCGGCATTTCGTGTTTTTGATCAAATTTGATAAAAATAGGCCAAATTTGTTAAATCGGCCTATTTCGTGTTTTATGATCAAATTTGATAAAAATAGGCCCAAATTTGTTAAATCGGCCTATTTCGTGTTTTATGATCAAATTTGATAAAAATAGGCCAATTTGTTAAATCGGCCTATTTCGTGTTTTATGATCAAATTTGATAAAAATAGGCCCAAATTTGTTAAATCGGCCTATTTCGTGTTTTATGATCAAATTTGATAAAATACCCCAAATTTGTTAAATCGGCCTATTTCGTGTTTTATGATCAAATTTGATAAAAATAGGCCCAAATTTGTTAAATCGGCCTATTTCGTGTTTTATGATCAAATTTGATAAAATAGGCCCAAATTTGTTAAATCGGCCTATTTCGTGTTTTATGATCAAATTTGATAAAAATAGGCCCAAATTTGTTAAATCGGCCTATTTCGTGTTTTATGATCAATTTGATAAAAATAGGCCCAAATTTGTTAAATCGGCCTATTTCGTGTTTATGATCAAATTTGATAAATAGCCAAATTTGTTAAATCGGCCTATTTCGTGTTTTATGATCAAATTTGATAAAATAGGCCAAATTTGTTAAATCGGCCTATTTCGTGTTTTATGATCAAATTTGATAAAAATAGGCCAAATTTGTTAAATCGGCCTATTTCGTGTTTTATGATCAAATTGATAAAAATAGGCCCAAATTTGTTAAATCGGCCTATTTCGTGTTTTATAATCAAATTTGATAAAAATAGGCCAAATTTGTTAAATCGGCCTATTTCGTGTTTTATGATCAATTTGATAAAAATAGGCCAAATTTGTTTAAATCGGCCATTTCGTGTTTTATGATCAAATTTGATAAAAATAGGCCAAATTTGTTAAATCGGCCTATTTCGTGTTTTATGATCAAATTTGATAAAATAGGCCCAAATTTGTTAAATCGGCCTATTTCGTGTTTTATGATCAAATTTGATAAAATAGGCCCAAATTTGTTAAATCGGCCTATTCGTGTTTTATGATCAAATTTGATAAAAATAGGCCAAATTTGTTAAATCGGCCTATTTCGTGTTTTATGATCAATTTGATAAAAATAGGCCAAATTTGTTAAATCGCCTATTTCGTGTTTTATGATCAAATTTGATAAAAATAGGCCCAAATTTGTTAAATCGGCCTATTTCGTGTTTTATAATCAATTTGAATAAAATAGGCCAAAATTTGTTAATCGGCCTATTTCGTGTTTTTATGATCAATTTGATAAAAATAGGCCAAAATTTGTTAAATCGGCCTATTTCGTGTTTTATGATCAAATTTGATAAAAATAGGCCCAAATTTGTTAAATCGGCCTATTTCGTGTTTTATGATCAAATTTGATAAAAATAGGCCCAAATTGGTTAAATCGGCCTATTTCGTGTTTTATGATCAAATTTGATAAAAATAGGCCAAAATTTGTTAAATCGGCCTATTTCGTGTTTTATGATCAAATTTGATAAAAATAGGCCCAAATTTGTTAAATCGGCCTATTTCGTGTTTATGATCAAATTTGATAAAAATAGGCCCAAATTTGTTTAAATCGGCCTATTTCGTGTTTTATGATCAAATTTGATAAAAAATGGCCAATTTGTTAAATCGGCCTATTTCGTGTTTTATATCAAATTTGATAAAAATAGGCCAAAATTTGTTTAATCGGCCTATTTCGTGTTTATGATCAATTTGATAAAAAATAGGCCAAAATTTGTTAAATCGGCCTATTTCGTGTTTTATGATCAAATTTGATAAAAATAGGCCAAATTTGTTAAATCGGCCTATTTCGTGTTTTATGATCAAATTTGATAAAAATAGGCCAAAATTTGTTAATCGGCCTATTTCGTGTTTTATATCAAATTTGATAAAAATAGGCCCAAATTTTTTTAATCGGCCTATTTCGTGTTTTATGATCAAATTTGATAAAAATAGGCCAAATTTGTTAAATCGGCCTATTTCGTGTTTTATGATCAAATTTGATAAAAATAGGCCAAATTTGTTAAATCGGCCTTTTTCGTGTTTTATGATCAAATTTGATAAAAATAGGCCAATTTTTTTAATCGGCCTATTTCGTGTTTTATGATCAAATTTGATAAAAATAGGCCAAAAATTTGTTAAATCGGCCTATTTCGTGTTTTATGATCAATTTGATAAAAATAGGCCCAAATTTGTTAAATCGGCCTATTTGGTTTTATGATCAAATTTGATAAAATAGGCCAAATTTGTTAAATCGGCCTATTTCGTGTTTTATATCAAATTTGAATAATGGCCAAAATTTTTAAAATCGGCCTATTTCGTGTTTTATGATCAATTTGATAAAAATAGGCCCAAATTTGTTAAATCGGCCTATTTCGTTGTTATGATCAAATTTGATAAAAATAGGCCAAATTTGTTAAATCGGCCTATTTGTGTTTTTATGATCAAATTTGATAAAAATAGGCCCAAATTTGTTAAATCGGCCTATTTCGTGTTTTATGATCAAATTTGATAAAAATAGGGCCAAATTTGTTAAATCGGCCTATTTCGTGTTTTTGATCAAATTTGATAAAAATAGGCCAAATTTGTTAAATCGGCCTATTTCGTGTTTTATGATCAAATTTGATAAAAATAGGCCAAATTTGTTAAATCGGCCTATTTCGTGTTTTATGATCAAATTTGATAAAAATAGGCCAAAATTTGTTAATCGGCCTATTTCGTGTTTTATGATCAAATTTGATAAAAATAGGCCCAAATTTGTTAAATCGGCCTATTTCGTGTTTTATGATCAAATTTGATAAAAATAGGCCAAATTTGTTAAATCGGCCTATTTCGTGTTTTTAATCAAATTTGATAAAATATGGCCCAAATTTGTTAAATCGGCCTATTTCGTGTTTTATATCAAATTTGATAAAAATAGGCCCAAATTTGTTAATCGGCCTATTTCGTGTTTTATGATCAATTTTGATAAAAATAGGCCAAAATTTGTTAAATCGCGATTTCGTGTTTTATGATCAAATTTGATAAAAATAGGCCCAAATTTGTTAAATCGGCCTATTTCGTGTTTTATGATCAAATTTGATAAAAAATAGGCCAAATTTGTTAAATCGGCCTATTTCGTGTTTTATGATCAAATTTGATAAAAATAGGCCCAAATTTGTTAAATCGGCCTATTTCGTGTTTTATGATCAAATTTGATAAAAATAGGCCCAAATTTGTTAAATCGGCCTATTTCGTGTTTTATGATCAAATTTGATAAAAATAGGCCAAAATTTGTTAAATCGGCCTATTCGTGTTTTATGATCAAATTTGATAAAAATAGGCCCAAATTTTGTTAAATCGGCCTATTTCGTGTTTTATGAATCAAATTTGATAAAATAGGCCAAAATTTGTTAAATCGGCCTATTTGTGTTTTATGTCAATTTGATAAAAATAGGCCCAAAATTTGTTAAATCGGCCTATTTCGTGTTTTATGATCAATTTGATAAAAATGGCCCAAATTTGTTAAATCGGCCTATTTCGTGTTTTATGATCAATTTGATAAAAATAGGCCAAAATTTGTTAAATCGGCCTATTTCGTGTTTTATGATCAAATTTGATAAAAATAGGCCCAAATTTGTTAAATCGGCCTATTTCGTGTTTTATAATCAAATTTGATAAAAATAGGCCAAAATTTGTTAAATCGGCCTATTTCGTGTTTTATGATCAATTTGTAAAAATAGGCCAAAATTTGTTAAATCGGCCTATTTCGTGTTTTATGATCAAATTTGATAAAAATAGGCCCAAATTTGTTAAATCGGCCTATTTCGTGTTTTATGATCAAATTTGATAAAAATAGGCCAAAATTTGTTAAATCGGCCTTTTTCGTGTTTATGATCAATTTGATAAAAATAGCCCAAATTTTTAAATCGGCCTTTTCGTGTTTTATGATCAAATTTGATAAAATAGGCCAAAATTTGTTAAATCGGCCTATTTCGTGTTTATATCAAATTTGATAAAAATAGGCCCAAATTTGTTAAATCGGCCTATTTCGTGTTTTATGATCAAATTTGATAAAATAGGCCAATTTGTTAAATCGGCCTATTTCGTGTTTTATGAATCATTTGATAAAAATAGGCCAAAATTTTTTAAATCGGCCTATTTCGTGTTTTATGATCAATTTGATAAAAATAGGCCAAAATTTGTTAAATCGGCCTATTTCGTTTTATGATCAAATTGATAAAAATAGGCCAAATTTGTTAAATCGGCCTATTTTCGTGTTTATGATCAAATTTGATAAAAATAGGCCCAAATTTGTTAAATCGGCCTATTTCGTGTTTTATGATCAAATTTGATAAAAATAGGCAAATTTGTTAAATCGGCCTATTTCGTGTTTTATGATCAAATTTGATAAAAATAGGCCCAAATTTGTTAAATCGGCCTATTTCGTGTTTTATGATCAAATTTGATAAAATAGGCCAAAATTTGTTAAATCGGCCTATTTCGTGTTTATGATCAAATTTGATAAAAATAGGCCCAAAATTTGTTAATCGGCCTTTTCGTGTTTTATGATCAAATTTGAATAAAATAGGCCAAATTTGTTAAATCGGCCTATTTCGTGTTTTATGAATCAAATTTGATAAAAATAGGCCAAATTTGTTAAATCGGCCTATTTCGTGTTTTATGATCAAATTTGATAAAAATAGGCCCAAATTTGTTAAATCGGCCTATTTGGTGTTTTATGATCAAATTTGATAAAAATAGGCCCAAATTTGTTAAATCGGCCTATTTCGTGTTTTATGATCAAATTTTGTAAAATAGGCCAAATTTGTTAAATCGGCCTATTTCGTGTTTTATGATCAAATTTGATAAAAATAGGCCAAAATTTGTTAAATCGGCCTTTTCGTGTTTTATGATCAATTTGATAAAATAGGCCCAAATTTGTTAAATCGGCCTATTTCGTGTTTTATGATCAAATTTGATAAAAATAGGCCAAAATTTGTTAATCGGCCTTTCGTGTTTTATGATCAAATTTGATAAAAATAGGCCCAAATTTTTTTAATCGGCCTTTTCGTGTTTTATGATCAAATTTGATAAAAATAGGCCAAAATTTGTTAATCGGCCTATTTCGTGTTTTATGATCAAATTTGATAAAAATAGGCCAAATTTGTTAAATCGGCCTATTTCGTGTTTTATGATCAATTTGATAAAAATAGGCCAAATTTGTTAAATCGGCCTATTTCGTGTTTTATGAATCAATTTGATAAAAATAGGCCAAATTTGTTAAATCGGCCTATTCGTGTTTTATGATCAATTTGATAAAAATAGGCCAAATTTGTTAAATCGGCCTATTTCGTGTTTATGATCAAATTTGATAAAAATAGGCCAAATTTGTTAAATCGGCCTATTTTGTTTTATGATCAAATTTGATAAAAATAGGCCCAAAATTTGTTAAATCGGCCTATTTCGTGTTTTATGATCAAATTTGATAAAAATAGGCCAAATTTGTTAAATCGGCCTATTTCGTGTTTTATGATCAAATTTGATAAAAATAGGCCCAAATTTGTTAAATCGGCCTATTTCGTGTTTTATGATCAAATTTGATAAAATAGGCCCAAATTTGTTAAATCGGCCTATTTCGTGTTTTATGATCAAATTTGATAAAAATAGGCCAAATTTTGTTAAATCGGCCTATTTCGTGTTTTATGATCAATATTTGATAAAAATAGGCCCAATTTGTTAAATCGGCCTATTTCGTGTTTTATGATCAAATTTGATAAAAATAGGCCCAAATTTGTTAATCGGCCTATTTCGTGTTTTATGATCAAATTTGATAAAAATAGGCCAAATTTGTTAAATCGGCCTATTTCGTGTTTTTATCAAATTTGAATAAAATAGGCCCAAATTTGTTAAATCGGCCTATTTCGTGTTTTATGATCAATTTGATAAAAATAGGCCAAATTTGTTAATCGGCCATTTCGTGTTTATGATCAAATTTGATAAAAATAGGCCAAATTTGTTAAATCGGCCTATTTCGTGTTTTATGATCAAATTTGATAAAAATAGGCCCAAATTTGTGTTAAATCGGCCTATTTCGTGTTTTATGATCAAATTTGATAAAAAAGGCCAAATTGTTAAATCGGCCTATTTCGTGTTTTATGATCAAATTTGATAAAAATAGGCCCAATTTGTTAAATCGGCCTATTTCGTGTTTTATGATCAAATTTGATAAAAATAGGCCAAAATTTGTTAAATCGGCCTATTTCGTGTTTTATGATCAAATTTGATAAAAATAGGCCCAAATTTGTTAAATCGGCCTATTTCGTGTTTTATATCAAATTTGATAAAATAGGCCAAATTTGTTAATCGGCCTATTTCGTGTTTTATGATCAATTTGATAAAAATAGGCCAAAATTTGTTAAATCGGCCTATTTCGTGTTTATGATCAAATTTGATAAAATAGGCCAAATTTGTTAAATCGGCCTATTTCGTGTTTTATGATCAAATTTGATAAAAATAGCCAAAATTTGTTAAATCGGCCTATTTCGTGTTTATGATCAAATTTGATAAAAATAGGCCCAAATTTTTTAAATCGGCCTATTTCGTGTTTTATGATCAAATTTGATAAAAATAGGCCAAAATTTGTTAAATCGGCCTATTTCGTGTTTTATGATCAAATTTGATAAAAATAGGCCAAAATTGTTAAATCGGCCTATTTCGTGTTTTATGATCAAATTTGATAAAAAGGCCCAAATTTGTTAATCGGCCTATTTCGTGTTTTATGATCAAATTTGATAAAAATAGGCCAAATTTGTTAAATCGGCCTATTCGTGTTTTATGATCAAATTTGATAAAAATAGGCCAAATTTGTTAAATCGGCCTATTTCGTGTTTTATGATCAAATTGATAAAATAGGCCCAAATTTGTTAAATCGGCCTATTTCGTGTTTTATGATCAATTGATAAAAATAGGCCAAATTTGTTAAATCGGCCTATTTCGTGTTTTATGATCAAATTTGATAAAAATAGGCCCAAATTTTTAAATCGGCCTATTTCGTGTTTTATGATCAAATTTGATAAAAATAGGCCAATTTGTTAAATCGGCCTATTTCGTGTTTTATGATCAAATTTGATAAAATATAGGCCCAAATTTGTTAAATCGGCCTATTTCGTGTTTTTATGATCAAATTTGATAAAAATAGGCCCAAAATTTGTTAAATCGGCCTATTTCGTGTTTTATGATCAAATTTGAATAAAAATAGGCCAAATTTGTTAAATCGGCTATTTCGTGTTTTATGATCAATTTGATAAAATAGGCCCAAATTTGTTAAATCGGCCTATTTCGTGTTTATGATCAAATTGATAAAAATAGGCCAATTTGTTAAATCGGCCTATTTGTGTTTTATGATCAAATTTGATAAAATAGGCCAATTTGTTAAATCGGCCTATTTCGTGTTTATGATCAAATTTGATAAAAATAGGCCAAATTTGTTAAATCGGCCTAATTTCGTGTTTATGATCAAATTTGATAAAATAGGCCCAAATTTTTGTAAATCGGCCTATTTCGTGTTTTATGATCAAATTTGATAAAATAGGCCAAATTGTTAAATCGGCCTATTTCGTGTTTTATGATCAAATTTGATAAAAATAGGCCCAAATTTGTTAAATCGCGTTTCGTGTTTTATGATCAATTGATAAAAATAGGCCAAATTTGTTAAATCGGCTATTTCGTGTTTTATGATCAAATTTGATAAAAAATAGGCCCAAATTTGTTAAATCGGCCTATTTCGTGTTTTAATGATCAAATTTGATAAAAATAGGCCAAAATTTGTTAATCGGCCTATTTGTGTTTTATGATCAATTTGATAAAAATAGGCCAAATTTGTTAAATCGGCCTATTTCGTGTTTTATGATCAAATTTGATAAAAATAGGCCCAATTTTNATTTGTAAGGCTTTTCCGGAGCTTGACACAAAAAAATAATAAAAAATGATGAAAATTGAAGGAGTAGGTACGAACTGCAGTAGTTTATATAGGAGGCTGGATAGGACAAACATGGGATACTGAAACGAGAACAATAGAATCTCGCTTATATATTAAGGGGCTGAAATAACAAATGAAATAGTTCAAAAGAATTTAGGTTGTTTGAGAAAATTGACCAAAAATATGCTGGGGAAATTGACCAAAATATTTTCAAACGATAGGAAATTGACCAATAAATAAATTGAGAAATTGACCAAAATAATACTGTTGAAATTGACCAAAATATTTGAAATTATCTTGAATAATATGCATAGAAAATTGACCAAAATTATGCTGTGAAAAATGACCAAAAAAAAGTAAAGCAGAATAAAAATTGATTAAAAATATCCTGGGAAATTGACCAAAATATTTTAAAATGATAGGAAATTGACAGAAATAATGCGTTAAAATTGACCAAAATTTGAAATTATCTTGAATAGTATGCATAGAAAATTGACCCAAATTTATGCTGTAAAAATGACCAAAAAAGTAACGAATAAAAATTGACCAAAATATCCCGGGAAATTGACCTAAAAATAAATAAAGGTTGAAAAATTGACCGAAATATGCTGGGAAATATGACCAAAAAATAAATAAAAGTTGAAAAATCGACCAAAAAACATGCTGGGAATTGACCCAAAGATTAAATGTTAAAAATCAACGAAAAATTTGATATAAAAATTTTGAAAATTTTTTTTTATATTTTAGGGAACACCCGATTTTTTTTTGATTTTCAAAGAAAGTCATCGCATGAAGCTGTAAGTATTCTTAAAAGAACGGGCGTGGGCGATTCATACACAATAACGTAAACTGAGTCTAAAAATAATTGTGTTAATGTCTAGAATTTTCATTTTATTTAGAAATATGTTCCCAAATGTTCCCGTTTTGTTCCCAAATGTTCCCATATGTTCCCGTTTGTTCCCAAATTGATGAAATATTGCTCCTATGATGCTTAAAGTAGGCTTAAACGATAGGCAATGGTCATTTTTATAATTGTTCCCATTAAAATTTTTCCCAAAACTTTGCTCTAGAATTTTTGAAATTTTTTGAGCATCGATTTTTGTGACACATTTTAGGGAAGATCGATTTTTTTACTCATTTTGATAAAAATATTAACCGTATGTACCTTGAAGTATATTTTTTAGTTTTAAGCGCTAGACAATGGCGCCTTTACACACGATTGAACTTGATTATTGCTGATTTAGTTTTACTTCGTACGGAAATGATTTATTTACGAACAATAAGCAAGAAAACATGAGTCATAAATTTAAAGCCGCTATTTTTTTGTAAATTAAGTTGAATAAGTTTGAAATTATTCTTAAAAATGCCGATAACAAGAGATATAACGACAATCAGTGATTATAAATTTTTCAAACCAATGCGGGCAATATTTTCCGGTTCAAGCCAATCTGGGAAAACTTTTTTGATCGGAAAAATCCTAGAAAACCAAGAAATATTATTCGATGATAATTTCAACAGTGTTAAATACTTTTATCCTTCGTATCTCGATGAAAGTCCTGTCGATTATCACTCACTTACTAGTACACCTATTTCGTATAATGCTGGATTTCCAAATAAATCAGATATTTTGACTATGTCAGAAAACTCTTTACTGATAATTGATGATCAGGCCGATCAAGCAGTAAAATGTGGGTTAATAAGCCAGCTTTTCAAAGTGATTTCTGGTAAAAAAAATATATCTGTGATTTTAGTCACTCAGAATTATTTCATCCAGGGAAAACACTCAAGAGACATCAGAAATAGTTGTAATTATGTGGCACTTTTTAGAAATTGCTGTGATCATTTACTTAATAAGCGAGTTTGCACAGCGTTTGGTCTTAAGGACGCGTATTTGGCGGCAGAAAAGGAAATTTATTCAACTAGAATTTACCCTTATATGTTTATCGAT
>SCLH01063357.1:18193-41358 GCA_004367855.1 Oikopleura vanhoeffeni
ACTCATAGATTTAGAATTTCTCCTGTAATTCAGCCACCTGATACCCACACTTGTGGTCTTTACTCAATATTTTTCATTATTAATAGGCAAACCAAAACCTTTTCTGCCTGTTGTTCTCAATTTTCAGTCAAGTTAGGTCTTAATGACAAAATATTATTTCATTTTTTCAATAAAAATTAGTTAGTCAAATAAGCCTGTTTATCTATAAATATTTCATATTTAGATAATATTCATGGATGTCGGCTATGCAAGAACTGAATCAAATATTTCAACTCGGGAAACTCTTCATTCTGTCGATGCGAGGGTTATCAAAACACATTATCCGCGTGATAACAACCTTAAAATACTGTCGTTCGTCGTGCAAGAGGAACCAAACTTATGCTTAGACTTTAACAGCATAACATTTGGATGTCGTATCGAAATACCGTCTGAAATGCTCCCTGAAAATGGTTTGGCATTGAAACTTTTTCGAAATATGAATATCGAAATAAATTCACAATTGGTTACAAGTACAAAAGCATCGTGAGTTTTTCTTTGTTTTTTTTTGATATTAATAAAATATATTTTTTTAGAAATGAGCTGCCCCTGATCGATTACATTCAAATGATTGGAAATTTTAGCCCCGGATATTTAAAATCGTGTTTTTACCCCGCCGGATATTTTGATATTTATAATGTCGGTTCCTCATCTTTTATTGACTCAGAAAATCTTGAGCGAATTAAAATATCTCGAAAATCATTAATTAAGTCCGAAAATGACAAAGTTGTTTATGACTTACTTTTCAAACCTCCTTCTGGTCTTTTGAATTCAAAAATACCACTCCTCCCAAAAACAGAAATGATCATATCTTTTGATTCATTGACTGCACCAATCGTTTTTAATGCTCCTTTACTAGTAACATCTGATATTCCTTGATCACTTTTACAAAAAAAAATTGCTCGATATTTTCGCTGAGCAAAAAAAATGCCCTTTAAGTGTTTCATAACTCTTGCAGCGCCACAGTTTAAACAGAATTCCAACTTATCAAAAATGCTTTTTTTATCAATATCTCACATTTCTGTCAAACACTGAAGGCTCTCACGACACTCATTTGAAGTTTTGTCTAAACATAAGATTGAAAGATTTCATACACGCCCACACCCCCCTTAATTAAGAATTCTTTGAAAACAACTTCTTTATAATACTCAAAAACATTTCTAGTTCCAATTTTATCTTAGTTCTAAACTTCTGTCAGCATTTACTAACCATAAATTCAGAACTTTTTCTTCTCGACCTCTTCAACAGTTCTTAATCAACGGCTCGACAGATTGAAATTCCTCCAATTTTTTGACTGATTTTTCAAATCTGTTACCCATGATTCTACATGAGTTATTGTCGTCAAAATTTAAAGAAGAAAATCGCCATTACTTCCGACCGAGTTACAGCGACCTGAAAAAAGCCTTAGGCCCACCCTCAGTCGTGAGCAAAGCTGCAATTATATCAAACATTTTGGCCTAAAATCTAGTAAAAAGGCCCAGGAGCCCCCATAATCGATAAAGTACTTTCTCATTAATTAATTATGTTAAATGTGTTTATGTATTAATTACCTCGAATAAACTTTTGCAAACTAGAAGGTCATTGATCTTTGGTGCCCGGACCGTATAAACTCGCAAGTCAGGGAGTTTTGTTACTGCAAAATTACCCGGAATCTCCGGTTCTCTGAGTTCTAATGCAAGTTCTTTTTTAATGTAACAAAATAGGCAATCTCCTCATCCGATTCCCTAGCTGTATGATTCCTGTCTTTTACGTCGACTCCGCCCGTCTCTCATTGGCGTCACTAAATCGCCCTTTGCAGCAACTCACCTTTCGGTCGGTTCCTCTATGATTCAGTTGTCTAGCACAGCCCATGTTTGGACGTCTTTTTCCCATTCTTTATAATCTCTTTTATATGTAATCAACTTTAATCGCGAAGATCGATAGTCTCAACTTTTAACACTGCTCCCGATTACCTCCTCCCGCATCCCTTCGGCCACGGAATTAAAAGAAGAAATATAAACTCTTCGCAAATCCTGACTATTGCCAATCTCTTCCTAACTTATTACCAGAAGTTGACTCTTTACAACAGCTATTCTTTATGGCTCCCAAGAACTTCTATATGTAAAACATTAGGCTCCCTTCGGAGGCTGTTTTAACTATCTAAATTGTCTCGCGACACTATCTCCTTCACAGCTTTTCTCATCTCTTATCTCTCCAGTCTCGATGATACGATTCAGATAATCATCTCCTTCTTCACAATACCTATCTATCACGATCTACATCGTCTCGATGCGTGTAGTGACGCCATGACAGGAGACCAGTCGAGCAGTTTCTCCTTCTGCAAATCCTTCCTTCTCGAAGGTTCGATTTTGGTTACAAGCGCCGAAAACTCCCTGGCACTCCACCCACCATATTATTCGCGCGCGGTCACTCAGCCCCCGGTACTCTAGACACACGCTTCTTCCAATGTTCCAGCACTACTCTCGGGGACCATTTCTTCTTCCTCCCGGAGAACCACACCACCGAAATCTGGCCACTTTATCACGTTGCTTCCATCCTGTCTTGCGGTCACTTTCTTCTGCTCCCAGCCTCAACGCGTCTAGCCCCGCCAGCTGGAGAAGAATAATGGCCCATTAATAAAACTCGGCTGGAATTTTTATTAATTATTTTGGCGAATTAAATCAATAAGATGCATTCTAGAAGCTTATATTTTAATTACTTCGTTTTGAGTCAATAACATCAAAGTGAGTTTCTGGGTTTCAACACCCGTTTCGACGCCTTTGCATTGTGATAAAGTGGAGCAAAATCGCCCTTAATTCTCACTCTGAATTAACTTTAACTACATTGATTAAATCTAACCTTGTTTAATATCGACAATTCCGAGCGTATTCTTCCCAGCCGGCTCCGGCGGCACTAGGTGCACTCCGGCTAACTAGGGTGAAGGTTTTGGCGCAAAACTTCACCTATCGCCGACCGCTCGCTGATAGTTCCCGCCCGTTCCCCGTGTCACCGGTATGTCCATGCACATAAGACACTATTTCTCTATCTGAGCTTTTCCGTTTGGCCAGTTAACCTTGCTCGAAACAAAAAGGATTTTCTTTATTCTCATACGATACCACTGGTCTTAACAACAATCTGATCCCTAACTCTCGCAGCCACTCCCCGCGGGACGCGAAATTACAATATTATAATTTTTTTCAAATTGAATTCACCAGCTCTCTATAGGCCAGACAATATCTGTTCGGAAGTTTTTTGATTTTTGTTTAAGTCCGAGATCCTTTTTCTCCAAATAACAGATAAATCAACTTCTGTAATCTACCATCTGACACGAGCGTGTTTCAGGATACAGAGGACCAATATTTTTTGAGGGAAAGTTCATTTGTCACCGGCCGGACCTTATCGGAAAACCAGATACCTTCGATAGCCCCCTCTATTTGGAATTCAAGAATTTTCTGGTGAGTTCTAGAAATCTCATTTCAGACCGGAAATGCATTATTTGGATGCAATTTGTTAAACGCATTTATCTATAACAGTACAGGACAAGATAATGAACTGCAAATTATACTTACTAGGGTGACTTTGGAAGGGAAAAACTTTGTATCATTATTTTGAAAACTTGGCGCCAATCCGTGTGTTAGCCAGCGCCGTGAACAGAGCTATTTCGCTATATTGAGAAATCGCTATATTTTGATACGTAACGACCCAAAAGTTTTCCGTAATTTTTTTTCCATTTTACATATATTTATAAACCTCAAGAAATTTCGAAACAATCCCACTCATTATTTTCCAAATTGTCGATATTTAATGATCATTATAATGATGGACAACCTAACTATGTTTGTGTTGGAAACATCTCGGTTGCAAGTGGGGGGTTAGGACATCTCGTACAGGTGGGGCGTTAACGACATTCAAATATCCCTTTATCACTTTTTGGTTACCAATGCGAGCACACGTTAAAATACACGTTAAAGGAGTAGGATAATGGTACGCATTCTAACCAAAAAGTGATATAGTTATTATTAACCTCCAAGAATTCGAAACACCCACCAGTTATTCAATTAGTTCGATATTAATGATGGACCAATCTAACTATTTTCTGAAACACTCTCTGCAGGTGGAGAGTAGGATCTTCGTACAGCGGTGGGAGGTTTGACGACATTCAACATATTCAACATAATTGCATAATTTGTTTACGTTAAGGGGCAAACACTTTTTCAGTTTTTGAAAACAAGTTAAAATGTCGGATTTTTGCCATTTTTGACATAAACGAATATTTTTTCTCGAAACAAACGTTTTGTATTTTTGAACCCAAATCTTCACAAGATGTGGATTTATTATCAAATTTTTGAAAAATGTGTTATCTTTTCAAATTGCAATAAAATTCTAAGTAATTAACTCGTTAGACTTAAGAACATGATCTGTACCAGGACCAGCCTGGCACAGGCTGGCTTGATTATTGCTTGGTTTGCTTTGGCTTGGCTTGGCTTACAAATTGTGGCTATTGGCCAGGCCTGACCCAGACTCTGATTTTTAGCCAACTTCGTTGCCTCATTTTTAATCGGCCTTTGGCAAAGTTTCATTATCACATTCAATTTCTTAAATAGCTTTCAAATATATTTCAGCCAAATTTGCTATACAAATAAAATTACAAATAAAATTTTTTAACGAATTTAAAAAAAAAAATGATTTAATGTGAGGATAAGAAAACAAAGTTGCGCGAAAGTTGCTAAATTCGAAAAAAGGTGCAATAATAAGATGAGATTAAACCTTAATTAATATTTTTTGCAATTACCTCATTAATAAACTCAAATTGATTTTCTTCGCTCCTGTCTAAAATATTAATTATTATGTTTCTTACAAAATTCTTAGTATAATGACTCCTTAAATTATTTGGAATCTATTTTCTATTGTTTGAGAAAGAAAAGCAGAAGAACCTCACGCCTAGCATGATATTCTTTCTTCTCACTGATTCTATATGTTATCGTGTTCCGGACGTTTTACTTGTAGGACTGCTTTATTTTAAAGGAGGCCATTTTAAAATGCAATTAAAAGTCTTAAAATTCGTGACGAATCTTTTAAGGGGTTTCTTCCACGTATTTGAGTACTTTTGAAAAAGTCATTGTACGTATTTAAAAAAGATCAAATTACGTCCAAAAAATTTTCCAGTGTCAATTCAAACGTTTTTTAAGAACTTTTCTTCATTACACCAATATCCGAATAAAATCAGGTGAACGAATAATTCAAAATAAGGTTTGAAATATGTTCATAGATTCATCCTGTCTTTCTCGAAAATAAGATCACGTGAGTGTTTGGAAATATATATTATGATTTAAACTTTAATTAGGTGTTTACTGACCCAAAAAATTTTCGGCGTAATTTTTGTCACTATTTGCTTTACTTTCCCAAAACTTTATACCTATTTGAAAGGTACGTGATCGCTTTGGACTTTAGTGTATGGGAAAAAGTTCTAAAACTTTTTAAAAAACACTTCACTTCTTTTCAAAAATTGATTTTAAGCAAATTTTTGGAAAAACAGTACTACTTTTTACCAACATTATTCACTAAATTATACGATTCAACGAGTGATCATTTTCGGGCTACTGATGTATGAAAAATCTCAAATTTTTTTCTTGATCACGATGAAAGGTTTATTTTTGATCTTTAATATCTTTTGCAAAATAAGTACTCTATAAGTGAAAAAAAAACACAAAAACGTTATTTGTTTTTCAAAGTTAATCGATCTTTATAACTTTTTTTTTTTTAATTTTGTTAATAAACTCTTTATGACAGAGATTGGTCTATAGAACTTGAACAGCCAGGATATTTTATAATTCCTGGTATGAACTGAAGCATTGTTGAACTGTTCTTGTCCTTAAGGATTAAGCGTCGTGAATGCGATGAAATGGTGTCGCCGGCAACCGAGTTGCTAATCGAGTCTACGAGTAAAATTAATACTTATCATAAGTAAATCAATAGTTTAAGAAATTTTTTTTTAATTTTTCAAATTTAATTTTTTATTTTTTTTTAATTTAATTTCGTAGATTAAAAAATCATAAAATGAAACCTTTAAAAATTACAGTTAAAACAGAAAGTTTTAAGTGCGCATATTAATTTTTTGATGGAATTAAGCTATTTTCTTTAGCAGGCGACAATTTGTCACCACAAAAAGAACCTTTTTGGTCACAAACGTAGCAGGAGACATCGAAATGGGCCATCTTCGCTGTGCCCTGCTCATGCAAGAATTAACAAGGCAGACTTTTCTTTATGGATGAGATTAACATCCTGAATATATTCAATGAACTCAGTTAATCTCTAAATCTCTAAGTAAACTTACTCGACCGCTTCCTAACTCGACTGACGTAGAATAATGTTTAAGGGCCGAGCTAGAAAAAGTTGATTGGTCAACTTCGTCTCTTATTGGTTGATAAAATGATCTTTTGTATTCAGCGTAGTCACGCCTACACCACACATGAGGTGATGCACAGTACTGCAAATTGTAGTATCGCACAGTGTACGTAGTGTATCAAGTATCCTTAGTATGCATAGTTACTACTTAGATGCACATATAAATTGCGGTGTGCTACGCAATAAACATTTTGAGATTCTCTATCGATTCGTCTGTAGGTGCACAGACAAATCTTGGTCAATGCTCAAAATATTATTTCTCCAAAATTAACTTTTTTAGATAAATTTGAATCTTTAATTTTGATTTGAATTTTTAAGCTTTAGATTTTTGTATTCTCCTAATTAAAATTCTAATTTTTAAACTATTAAATTTTGTTAATATAATTTCCGTAAATTTTTTGCGGAAATATTCTTTTTACTGTTAAATTAACAGTGTTAATTACAAAAACATCTCGAATTAAATTCCGACCATACCGGCTGTATTCAAAGCAATTTAATTTGGTTCATGATTTCTATGTACAACTTCAAGTCTATTTTTTGGGATCCAGAATTGGATCAAATTTGAAAACATCAACCCTGAACACAGCATTTTCGAGCATTTTTATTGAAATGTTATAAAAAACTTTTTTGGAGATTGAAGTTCAGTTTTTTGTCATTCAATATTTCTGAATATATATAAAAAAATATATTATGATGCTTTTAATTGATATTTGAAGCTTCTTCGTAAACCTTATATTATAATAATTCTTTCTAAGGTTTGTTTAGCTTAATTTTGCCGGTAAATTTATTTTAATTTATGGAAAAATTTTCCAGGCCACGAAAGGTTAAGGTTGTCCAAAGTTAGACGCCTTCACTGTTACAGAGCGTTTCTGCTTTCTTCTGCGCCGATGAACGCTAGGTATAAATAGCCTAAGAGCAGATTCTCAGCCTTAGAAAAAGGAGAGGCCAGCCGGAATTTTTGTCACCTCTTGGTGGCGCCGACTCTATCTTCATCTGATTAAGGCGGCCGTTTGATTCACATTATATATCAAAGACAAAATCGGCAGTTGAAAACTACGCACTTATTGATATATTATTGTTACCCATCAATATACTCTTTATTATATAATAAATAAAACACAATTTTTCCTATCTTCCGGTTCAAATCGGAAGTACGAGAGTGATGAGTCATCTAGCAGTTTCGCTAATTTTTTTTGACAATTGTTTACCCTCAATATAAACCTCTTTTTGAGGGAAGGGGGAAGGACGATCCCATTCCGTTCCTTCATAGGAGAAACGGAAATGGGAATGGGAAAGGTCCAAGAGACGAGGGGAAAGGGGACGGTACTCGCAAAAGGAAAGGGGGAAGAGCCAACAGCAGGGAAAGTTTCCCCTTTAACCACCCTGTCAAAGTATATCACGATCCAGTATCATGACTTGCATGATTCACGA
Organism: Oikopleura vanhoeffeni; assembly: GCA_004367855.1. Taxonomy (NCBI): domain Eukaryota; kingdom Metazoa; phylum Chordata; class Appendicularia; order Copelata; family Oikopleuridae; genus Oikopleura; species Oikopleura vanhoeffeni. Next base: position 26,045 of record SCLH01063357.1, read on the forward strand.
ATCAAGTTTTTGCCACTCTGGAAACTATTCGGTAACGGAACAAAAATTGGCTAAAAATGAGCTGGTTGTCCAATCGGGTTGATATAGACCCAGACCGACATTTAGAAAAAAACATGGACCGAGCTGCTCATTAAATATTTGACGCCAATTGCTCTGGTCAACAGGGTTTGTACAACAAAAATTGAGAAAGCAGACACTTTGGATTAAAATTAAATCAAGGAAATTTTTTCAGGTGGATTTAAATACAGTAAGTGTTTTTATTAAAAATGATTATTATACCTCAGTACGTAAGTGATTTTTGAGATAGAGTGAAAACATGTTTTAGTTCGACGTAAATAGTCTGAAACAATATCTTGGCCTACAAAACAATTGAAGTCGAACGAAGTGTTCTTTTGAGAGAAACAAGAAATAAGTGTAGGTAGAAATCAGTTCAACTTTGTCCTCAAAGTTGGAACCATAAAATCGGCCAAAGCTGGGCCGCGGGCCTATTTTTTTCGGTCGGGAAGGTTTGCCCCAAAAAATCATCGGACCCGGGCCCAGCTTCTGGCCCAGCAAAATCGTGCCCAGCTCGGCCAAGGGAAGAAAAATGGCGTGTGGCAAAATAAGGGTCCAGGCAAAGATTCATTTGCAGCGAAAATTTTGGATCCCAGGAGAAAATTCTGCCAGGCGATAACGTCAAACTCAATTTTTCCTAAAAAAATATTTCATGGGCTGTAAACACATTACTCCACAGATTAACAATAAATGGAAAATTAGCTTCAAGGGGTCACAAAAATTCAAAACTCTATGACAGGATTTGCATAAAAACAGTATCCTATTGGTCGATATTTTAACGGCTTTTCCTTGTGAGGCACAGAGCCTTAATTGGCATTGGCTCAAGATACCTTTAAAATATTCAAAAAAAAACTGGAGCATCGTAAATTTTTTCTTTCTTCAAACACATTTACAGAGAATTCTGATTCGCTTCCCAAAAAAAACTTGAAATTTTTTCGAATGTTTGGTATCAAGTATTACGGGTGTTGATATACGATTTTTTCGCCTTATATTTCCTTCCTGAAATTAATACTGAACAGACATTAATACAAATGTTGGACTTAGCCAGGGTTTTTAGGCAAAGTTTGTACATGGCCATAACATTAAAATACAAATTAATTGGATCTAGGGGCCAAAACATTTTATCGGAAGTTGAATTTTTTTCATTTTCAACTTAAGTAATCCCATGAAAATTAAAATATATATAAAAAAATTTAAGCTATCAAAAAATTGTCACAGTTGTTTGTACTTCTTTACCATATTCAACTAAAAACTTAAAAAGTGATTATCTGCTTTATAGGAAAAAATAAACATTTTTATCAAAGATCATGATTTTTCAATCCAAAATTTTTGACTATTTATTAAATTACCTTTGACTTTCAGATATAAATCGGAAGCGGAACAAAACATGACGTACGAGCCAGACTACTTCTGTCACTCGTTTCCGACAGATATTACTTCGTAAAGAAACGCTGACCGTGCTTCTTACGTGATATTGGTTATACCTTGATTTTCTCACTATATTCTGGAACTAAAAATTGAAATTCTACAATATAAATGTCGGATTGCAAAATTTTTACCTTTCAACTTCCTTATTGCAGAAACAAAAAAGTGAAATTCCACTTGCTTAAGCTTGAGCTTTCTGTAAACAACATTTCAATATAAAGCCACAGTTTGTGGCTTTTGGTGACCTTGGCGGACTTTTATTTGCTCACTTGAATTATTGAACTTGAAAAAAGTTGAGCCCCGACGGCTCTTACTTGCGTGAAAAGGCTAGAAAATGTGTATTTTATATGATTACAAAATGTTTTTGACAGGGATGTGGAACTTGATCTGTGGACTTATGTGTTTTTTTACTTTGAAGGTTAAAAAAGTTAATCCTGTGGATACGTGGAGGACGCACTGTTTATTAATTCACATGATTTTTTTGTCGGAGTTTACTGTTTTAAATAGTTTGCACAACATTGAAACAGCATTCAACTCATGTGTTATGGAGGCATTGCGTTTATTATTCCTGTCATTGATAAACAATGACGTCTCTCAACCTTAGGTATAACGTATTTACCAACTGTTCCAAAAAATATTTTGGTTGAAATTTTGCTATCAACCCTTGAATTAAAACCTTTGAAAAATTAAAATTTGCTTTGCAGACCTCAATTTCAATAATTGAGAATATTTACGTCGCGAATAACAGGTTAACGAAGTAATATCTATTGAAAATGGAATTTTAAATTATTCAGTGCGCGAATAATTTTTTGATTTAAGTAAAAATTTGCTTTGTATTTCAAATAAACATCAATCCGAAATCTTTCGAGCAATTTTAGAATTGTGTTAATTATTGTCCAAAAGAAATACATGATTATTTAAAACAGAAATTTTTGCAAATACGTTAAATTTTCGTGAATTATTTCAATAAGATTTATAACTTGACATAGTCATTTATGCTGCATTAAATTATGCAGATTGGTTGAAATAATTACGATTATGTTCCGCGAATTAAACAATCAAGGTGAGCATCTAGATTTTTACCAAACATTTTTAAGTTTTAACGGGGTGCGTTGTTTAGTGATTTTTGGTATTTCAATGGCTTCGTACGGTTAGACCCAAATTGCATACTGGACATTTTGAAACTAACATTACGGAAGATCAATCTTTGATCATCGCGCATTTCATCGGACAGTTTAGTACAACTCTTCACAACCATCTGGTTACCGCGGTTATACACGAGTCCCCATTTTTTTCAAAGAAACAGGATCCTGAGCTTATATTGGAGTTTTGAGATTTGGTGAGAATCCGGAAAAATTACGGGCGCACAATCTAGTGAACATGTGCCGCGAAATGGGTGTTTTTCGACGTTTTGATAAAGACTATTTCTGATGGAATTGCAAGAAACGTCATTTCGGGATTAACAAGTCCAAGAGGTGGTTGGAAATCGCTTAAATAGAATTTGAATTTCGCCTGAATTGCAGTAAGTCGGACAAAAAAGGCGCAATCAACAATTTTGAATTTGTAATACCAAACTAGATATTTTAATGCCATCAAAAGATTCTCTTGGTTACGGTTTGCTGCAACGGATATTTGCAACTATTGGTCTGATTTGAACAGAACGGTGCCAAGAGATCCACAAACAAAATTATTGTATGAAATAAGAGAATTTTAATTGCTTCCTAAACCCTGTATTCAAATAAGACCATAGTTGTCTTTATCGGTTTTTTCAGCAAACTGTACCCAAGGAATCTTCTACGTGGCATTTTAAATTTTCGAATTCTATTTTTAAATTCAAATTGTTTGCATTTTCGCGCCACTTTTTTGTCCGATTACAGCCATTCAGGTCGAAATCCGAAAAAAACTTTTTCCTATACGATGCTTCACCACCCCTTTTGGCTTTGGTTACAAGCCGAAAATGACTTTCTGTGCATCTCACGGAAATACCTTTTTATCAGAACGTCGAAAAAAAACACCTCTTCAGGGCACATCACACCAGATTGCTGCCCCCTATTAGGCGAAAATCGAAAAAAACACCCCATATACACTGAAAATTAGCACTATTTTCGGTCTCACCAAATCTGAAAACTCTCCGATATCCCTTTATCACTTTCTTGGTTAGAATGCGTAGCCACTATTTTCTTTAACGCCTGTGTGGATTTTAACGTTGTGGCTACGCAGTCTAACCAAAAATGGATTAAAGGGATTATAATTTTATCATATAGCTCTAGATCCTTGTTTCGTTGAAAAAAAAGCTGAGAGACTCGTATTTCACCGCGGTTAACCAGATGGTGGTAGGGAGTGATACCCTCTACTGTCTATATGGAAATCGCGAGACAAAGTTGATCTTTCCTGATGTATGTTTGAAAAATGTCCAGATCAGCATTTCTAACCGTACAGCCTCTGAAATGACCCCAAAAATCATTGACACCACCCCCTAACAAGGGGGTTGGGCAGGTAATACGGCAAAAAAAGCATTTTCGGCAAATTTTGACCGGTTTTACTGTGTTTCCCAGTAATTCGGCCAAAAAAAACTTAGCAACACCGTTTTTTCGGCAAAAAGGTGAAAAACAGTAATCGGCAAAAAAAAATGAACACCGTAATACGGCAAGAAAATACTGTTTCTTAGAAAAACTTTTATTTTTTGAGCTTTTTGATACGGGAAAATTTGGAGGATATAAGAGATGTTTGTGAGTTTTTGATTTACTTGCCGACTATACATTTGCTTTTAGTTATAAATATTTATATAAATATTATATAAAACGCCACTTGCAATCTTTCAACAACATGCACAAGTTGTAACTTTAAACAATTTGGCCCTATTTTGAAACTGAACCTCGAGAGGAGATCATTTTTTCAACCAGAAATTCATTAAAAACACGGCTAAAATTCATCAAATCTATTGCACTTAGGGATTGTGGGTTTGCGTCCAGCCCAAATAGTGCAGGAGAAAAATCTATAATTATCGAAATCCATCCTCTGACGTATAAAAATTTGGAATTCTGGGGTGCGCGCCATTAATGGACTTTCATATTTTTGATAATAGTCATAAACAAACCAGTTTATCATTGGCGCTATCGGCTCTGTGGCACCCACAATACCCGTTAAGCGAGTGAATGTCGCAAAATTGAGCCTCTTCCAAGGTCATTTCCCGTCAAATTTAGCAAGGTGATATTCCAAAAAACTTTTGACTAACAGAACCAACTCGCGGTAATTTTGAATTCTAACAGTAACTTGATCACCAATCGAGTGCCGCGCGCCTACACGATACGCCATGATGACCAGCCCCAGGCTCCCTCTACCACTGACGCTCATCACCAACTACGGATTTCAGATCCTGCAGCGCACCTCAGTAGTACAGCTGCTCGAGAAACAAAACTCTTCTAGTTTATTGTTCAACAACAGCTTGGGCTTTCAGCCTGTCCGCGGCCGTCTACTTAAGCCTGACGTGTCTATTCCTTAGACCTGGTGGAGGAGATAGATCTTTGTGCCGTTGGCCTCGCCAAACTGACCCCATTGCGAACAATCCTTGGCCGAGCTAAATGCAGCAACTGACGATGAGCTCCCCAGAGAACGCACAGTAGCATAACATTTCAGAAACAAACTTTCCTAAGTTTTATTGTAACAGTCCCTTTATCCGCCCCATTTCAAATGCAGTACTAAGTCAGAGACTACCGTATCTCTCAACACTGGTTGAGAGGAGATAGCTTTTTGCCACGTCACCCCTCTGAGCCTCCCCAAATGGACCATTTGCGACAATTTTAAATTTGGTTTTCTCTTTTTCCGCGTTTTGTCCGTGCTCCGAGAGCAATACCAACGATTGTCTCGTCAAAAACAAAAAGTCGCGTTCCTGTATTTACATCTTGAGTCAATGGCTTCCTCCGGCCTGACGCGACGCCCTTTGGACACCAAAAAAATACAAAAAACTGCATGAATAATCTGACAGGACGTAAAGGTCCACGAACTGTCCGTGTCTTTTTGCTACGCACGCATGGCCTTTATTTTAAGAAGCGTCGGTCCTGTCGGGCGTAGTGGATTGTCGCGTGCCACTCAGATTCCCTGCGTCGAGGATAGTATCCAGATTATGTGTAACATTTTCAAACATCTCTACCGCGCGAAGGATTGGTTCTGTTAGTAACAATGTTTTTGGATATCATTGCTGTTTGGCGGACCTTGGAACGAGGCCCAATCAGCGACACGCCACATCCCTTTAGGGGGTATGCGCACTCTTCCTGACATTGAAAGTAACTGCCCACAGGCCTTCGATCTCGCAATATTAAACATGGTGCACTGAAAAAGTCTGACTGACGGTACGGTGCCTGTCGTACGCCTAGCTATGCCCGCCTCTGCACCCGACAGGAACCATCAGTATCCCCATCCAGACGCATCTGCTCCTCGCTTATCAGCATCCCTTGATGCTCACAAATTCCGCCATCGCGTCTGCTGCAGCCGACCTGCCTGCCCCTGTGATATTAAGTGACTTAGAACACCAATCATCCAAAATTTTTTTTTCCAAATTTTTGCATTGTTACGATTCTTTTTTGTTCCCCACAGTATTTTTTAAAGAATGAAGTTAAAAAATAACCGTGCTTGCTCGAATTTGACCACTAAACTTCAAAAATTCGCCTTTGACGGTAGCCCAACTTTCCTCATTCCCAGTGTCTTTCACTGGCTTTTTTTTGAGCCCGCGGCTCCGCTAGCCTTATCTCATCACACTCGCCTGCATCTGCACGCTCCTCCCCGGAATCCGCCTACGAACGGTCTGCCGCTCCTCCGAGTGGTATCGGTCCGCATGACACTTACCATACGCGCTGCGACCAAGACTCGTCTCCTCTGTTCACACGATGCTAACCCGGCCGGTCGAACCTCTCGCGGCTCTATCCCGGCCGGGTCACCCGGCCAGCCGATGGACTCATACCACACCCCACCACTCCACTACACGGCACGTCTGTGATCGAGACCACAGCTCGCCCTTCGCAGCCGCCCGCCGCTCACCGCGCTCTCCACTCCGCCCCCCCACCCTCAGCCCGCACGCCCGCCACCCCGATCCCCCACCACCCAGCGCCCCAATCCCGCGCCAGCAGCCCGACCCGTTACCACCGCCGCACTCTCATTGATATTTGATCCCCCCCTCACGAGACCCGCAACCTATACACAGCTCCTCCCCGCACTCGCTGCGCACACCCCAGCCGCCAGCATCTCACAACCCGTGCGCTACGTAACGTCCCGCATACAGGCCATCTACGCGCCGCCAAGCACCTATATCCCCCGGTCCCGTTGCTTGATCACACGGTCCACGCCGCCCCCCCACCACGACACGACCCGCCAGCGACACTCAGCATCCCCTCCGACACACCTCCGTCCCGCGCTGAGCCCTCACTCCTACACGACGCCAGCAGGCACGAACCGTCGCCACGTCCGACCACGCAACACGCCCAGCAGCCACCTCGCCACCGGCCCGGCACGCTCATCGCCCTCCGCGGAAACATCGGGCCCCCCGACTCGGTAACCCGTCGGCCCTTCGACGTGGTCACACACTGACCCGGACCCGCCAGGACTTGCCCACGTCCATCAGCACCCCACCTCGCCCGCATAACATTCCAGCCATCAGCGCATGGTAACCCTGGAGACTACTACTCCATCCCGATCACGTCGAGCCCTCGCGTCCAGTCCTGACGCGCGCTCCTGTATCCCGTCTTGCCCACGTTTGCTCTACCAAAATAATCTAAGCATCCTCATCTCACCTCAGCTCATCTTCTTTTTATTCGAAGATTTTTCGGAAAACTGGCATCCAAAAAAAAATCATATTTCAAGGTTCATAGCTGCGACACTTGCCCATAAAATAGTCTGTCTAACAGTTCGATTCCCTCTTTAAACATTTCTCGGGATGGCATCATCATCTTATTAACCGTGGACTACAAACATTTGAGCTATTTTGCAAATATATCACCGGAGGAGATAGATTTTTGAAGTTCTGCAATTGTTTAAAAATCGTCGTTATTTGGCGTTTCTAGATTGTTCAAGTCGCAGGATCGAAAAAAGGCTCTTCTATAAAAATTTAATACTACCGTTACGGTTGATCTAAGAAATTTGAGCGCAATTGGATATCTCGTCTGGGAGGGAGATAGATTTTGTAAATGTCACCTTGTTAGGATACTGTACCTATTGGTGTAATGTCAAAATAATTGTGATGTACTTTTTCGCAAGTTAAGGATAGATTTGACAAATAAGCGATTTTCGGTTTCTTATAGCTTTTAGTTTTCAGATATAATCACCGTGAATATGTCAATATCTGCCAGATAACGCGTATATCATTAAACCCCCCTTAAGGGATGGGTGTCGCAAATTTGAGCTTTCCGAGGCCATTTCCTGCCAAACTAGCACAAGTGATTTCCAAAAACATTTGTAACTAACGACCAACCTTCGCGGCATTTTGAACTTAAACAGTAACTTGATAAATTCCACCTACGCCGACACCTACGCTTTTTAAAAAAGCTTCTTAAAAAGACACGCAGTTCGTCCTTCTCCTCAATTTTTCATCTTATTTATTATTTATTTTGTGTTCAGGCTCCGGGGAAGCCTAAATTAAAATAAAAAAATGCAAAAAGCGTTTTGTTATCAATCTTGCTTTCAGCGGACAAAACGCAAAAAAAAAAAAAAAAAAAAAAAATTTTTTGAAATGGATCAGTTGTGGAGGCTACAGGCAAAAGCTATCCTTCCTCCACCAGTTTAGGAGATACAGTTTCGGACTCATACTGCTCTGAAAGCACAAAGACTTGTTTGACAATGAACTAGAGTTTTTTTTTTTAATGATTCGCGCGTCTATATGGGGGCCATGTACAGACTTTTCAATTTAGAGCCTAAATTTTTACAAATTTAGAAACCACAAAAAAAATGCGTTCAAATTTTTCTCCGTAAACAAAACACTTTTAAGGATTTGGTCTATTTTTAACTCGGTTAGCGTCCCAAAAGAAAACAAATTAGCGCATTTCAATTTAAAATCAAAATATATCATAATTTTTGTTTTCGTTATTTTGGTTTTTTGGCCCCCGAAAGCAAAATTTTAAAGAAAAGCAATTTGCATTTTTGCTCAGGCTTCTCCGGAGCCTCACGCAAAAAAATAATAGGAAAATGATGAAAATTGAAGGAGGTGGTACGAACTGGGGCGTGTCTTTTTTAGAACTGTTTAAAGTAGTGTCGGCCGTAGGTGTGGATTGTATTCATATTAATATGTTATCAAATTACCCGCGAAAGTTGCGTTCTTTTAGTCACAAATGTTTTTGAATATCACCTTTGCTGTTTGGCGAGAAATGACCTTCGGGAAAGGGCTCAATCAGGCTACACCCACTCTTAAGGAAGTTACTGGTCGCTGGATTGCTTTTCTCGTAAAAAACTTGGCCAATCAGGGCTCCGAGGATATATTCAGATTAGCAAGTTGTGAATCTTAGCTTTAGCTTGCGTCAGAAATGTATCAAAACTTTTTTGTTTGCACACACTCCCTGATACTTAAGCCGACACAAGAGGACCAGGCTAAAGAATGTTATCTATCTCTTCCTAGTTTATTTTTAGATAACCTAAATTTGCAACATAACTGTATAATTAGTATTCAAAGTCTCTTAGAACGTTTATGTCTGATAAAATGCCTATATTTTTTCTAAGATATGCGATAACCACTCGTTCTTTTGACCTTTGTTAATCATAAAATCTATCTCCTTCTAGGTTGATTTTCTAAATTCACTTACTATACTTTCACCAGAACTGGGTAGTGTCGAAACAATAAAAATCTTCCTAGAGCGATTCACAAACTCAATAATATGAAGTTTTGAGGTCACGTGAAATTTGAGGCAAAATAATGCTGGTTAGACAGCGAGTGATTTTTTTAAAAATTGTTAAATTCTGGAGATGGGCTAGCACGAAAAACCGAGAGTGCGAGACCCAGCCACAAATCGGTTTTTCTTTGACGACTTAGTATATAACTATAACTTTTAGAACACTCTTTTTTCACACACTAACTCCTTAAAATAATTTAAATTGAGTACATCTCAACTTTACCGTTTTCTTTTCGACTATACGCAAATCACGTCCCAGCCCATTTAATAAGCCCAGTGGACCTCTGTTGGTTACCTCCTTTCATAAGCAAAGATCAATGTTCAAGTGATTTAAATTGAAAAAAATTAACTTTCAAATAAAAGTTTCTAGAAAATTATTTTTTGCCATATTACGGTGTTTCACTTTTTTGCCGCTATTCTTGCGTTTATTGTTTGCCGGATTACGGTGTTTTTATTGTTTGGCCGTTTACTGCAAGCCACAGTCACCTGCAAAATTTGCCGAATGCTTTTTTGTGCCGTATATCTACTGCCAACACTAAACAAGGGGCTTCTTATATATATTTTTCCTGCCGCATTTCGGCAAAGATCGTAGAGTCAGTCTATGACTGATAGTTAAGATCTCGTATATGTCAATGCAAAATTTCGCTCTCAGAACAATTCATCGATGGATCCATATTCTCAGTAATGATACTTGCGAAAGCGACCATTTTTGAAAAAAGATTTAATAAAACATAAAAAATGTAAATTTGTTTTGTAGTAAAAACAGTCTTTTCTGGTTAAAACTTATATTTTGCTTCCAGCAAAAAACCACTCATGTTTCCAAAAAATTAAGTATTTCGATAAGAACTATTTGTGAACTCGAATACATATCGAAAAATAAGTTGTTTGCGTGGCGAAATACGACGGTCAAAGTTACTCAGTTTTTAATATCTACTTCTTGTACAAGTTGTTTTATAATAAACGATTTATCTGATTGCTGCTGATCGAATGCATTGTTGACAATAAGCAAATAAGTATGGAAAACCCGTGGGATGGTGCAACAAAATGCCGAATTCCGTCGATATCTGAGGTGAGCTATGGTATATATTAGGGCAACAGAGTCTCGGAAAATTTTTTGAATTATTTGTCACTAACTAATAATTGAATCCTAATCACAATTATAATCGGCTAAAATCAGACAATCTGGTAGACCTTGCCTCCCCTCAATACAAGCGTACAGTTAATGCATAAGAGTAACGTGACGTACTAACGTCCATTTGACATGAGAATCTCTTTCAACGTTATCAAGTGTTGCGGGAAATGAGTTAACCTTTCATAATAAGCACTTCAATCGGTTAAATTGGCTTTGAACCAGGATAAAGAATTCAACTGCAGTTTTCAAATGATTATGAATCCACTGTTATACAATCGATGCGGCCCAATATTTGGAAAATTTTTGTCAGCACAAATTCAGTTATTTTTGATGTAAACAGAAAAACGCTGATGTCGGAGCTTTGTATAATTGAGAGCACTGTCTAGCCGCTAGACAACAAATCGTGAATACTGCGAAATCAACAAACCTGTGCAGGATATTATTAGCCATCAAAAGCCTAATTTTTATAATACACCATGGAAAATTGCCTCAATGTGAGCGGCAAATCATATTCGTAGCGCATGATTTCAATTAGTCAAGCTTCCTAAATTTGTTCATTTGCCGACAAACTCTAATAATCAGAATTCAGAAATTGAGATTAAAAATTAAATTCAGTAAGGATTAATTAGTTTGGAGTAGGCTAAAACGGTTGAAAGAAACCGCCCCGAAAACTCAGTGAAGTTTGAAAAATTTCTGAACCTTTGCGCGAGCTCTTGTATTCTGTCTGGAATAATTGGACTTGACTTTGGTTTCGCTACTGGTTGGTAAACTTACAACTTTTTTCTTAAATCAGTGAACATAGTGGTTGATGAACATATCATGGGTAAACTTATTAATCATCAAACACTGGAAATGAAAACAACAATGCTTCAAATAACCTTAGAAAGTTTGGCATGAAATCTTTATATTATATATCTTTATATATTAACCAAAAATATGAATTTAGGAATATCGAGTAGAAACGAGCATTTTGAGTCAAACAGCGGCGAATTTATCCGTATAAATTGGGCTTTGAAACGAGTCATCTGAATAAGTTTTAGATGGTTCAACTGAGCATAAATATCTAGTGAATGATAACATTTGAAAAAACATTGGTCGTAATCGGGATTATTCTCATTTATTCGGAGATACTGAATTTTTTAATTGTTCAGATGGTTAGTTCAAAATGGGAAACAATGGTTATTCAGATTTTTTGTTTACTTTTTTTATTCTTTCTCTGAATATTTGTGTTCAGTTTGGAGCTCTATCGAAACTTGAATCAGGATGAGTCGTTTTTTTAAAACCGACTTGATTCAGATTTAATTCGCCGCCTTTCTAATGCAAAATGCTTCGTCTTCCTCGATTAAAAATAAAACTTGTAATACAATGGACCACCGTTTAACGAGTAGCAGCGGATGGGGCAGGGACTGAGTGTCAATTTGATTTAGGAGAAATTAGTGGTGTTTTTTTTGCCTCTATTATCTTTAGCTGAACAAGAATATAATGTGTTTCGGCTCATAAAATCATTTTTCATTCTATTTAAGGTTAACATTCTGAGTTCTAACTTTTTTTTGAATTTGTAAATTTCTAGAAAACTCAAAGCATTAAAAAATTTTCCACCGCATTCCTCTTTTGTCCCAAATTAGATCTTTTTTATCTTTAAACTTGATAAAACGGAAAAAAGCCACTTCAACCTGTTTCATACATGTCTTCCCGGTACGATTTTCTGACTGCTGTTTGAATTATCATAAATATTTATTTGTTCATTTCTGTCAACTCTGATTTTAGAATGAGAGTTTGATGATACATCAGAATTCCGAAAATCAAGTCCAAAATTTTTATTAGTGGTTTTTATTGGCGGTTTGAAAATCAGGCCGAATCACACCGTTTTAATGTTCTGGGTAATATTTGAGTCTTCCCGTAATGCAACCGACATGGAAGGGTCAGGCGGGAATATCGTTTTCTGAACTTCTTGAGTAAAATTAAACACACTTGCCTTGTGACACTGGTTGTTGCAATTTGGCCACGCAATTTAATGAAAATTTAATTTTTTTAAAAAATTTCAGTAAAATGTTGGGCGTGTGGAAGTTTATAAATATTGTCTTAAAAAAATTTACATCGTGTTAAGTTGGAAATGGATTTCTAAGGAAAAAGTGCGCTTTTAATTTCTCAGAAACATAGTGTATAATTTCGAACTGATTTAGGACAAATTCTTACACTGGTCCATTTTAAAGTACTGCAAAATAATTTCAAAAACATACGCGATCTTTGTCGAGTCGAGCTTTATTTATCTTGAAGGCATTAACCTCACTGATGATCACAAGATCATAAACTTTTTTTGCGCCTTTTTGATTGTGGGCCAAAAAAAATTAAAACTTTTCTCTGCCCACTCACCATTTTTGAAATTTTTAGGTTTTCAAATCTTTTGAAAGTTTTGATGAAACTAAACAAAAACTTATATTCAGAAACCTGAAAGAGCTCACACAAAACGTTGTTATAAATTTATTAATAAATTTTATAATTATAACTTGTTGTTATGTTAGAGTAATTGAAAAATATAAACGTTTGCAGAATGGACACCTTTATTGAAGATAAAAAATAAAAAAATAATTTCCCCATTTCTTTTTCTTTCATATCCCTTATCACCTTTATCACTCTGCAAAAATGTTTAATCTTGTACATTCGCTGCTTTCGACATACCGTCGGCTGATTCGCTCCCTTCATTTCGTGCAAAAGAATGTGTATCTTCGTTAGATTTTTGATCTGAAAGCATCCCCATCATGTCATCTTTTTTGCTACCAATCTTTAGTTTCATGCTTGAATTGAAGCCTTACCCCTTCGCCACTCAAAATGTTTCAGAATTATAAACACGGTAGGTGTTCACCGAATTTCACTTGTAATTGTCGAAGGTCAAAGCAGCAAAAAACACGAGATTGAGAGAACACAAATGTGTATGCTGTACATATATTGCAAAGTATAAGTTCATAATAAAAAATTAAGAAAATTGTTCAAGAAATTTATAATTTTATCATTAAAGTAATAATAGTACTCCAATAGTACATCCTTTAAAGAAACGAGAATACTTTATCAATTACGTCTTGGGTTTTCAGATGAATTGCTTCTTATTCCTTTGAAAGCCAAAAGATTATTATGCATTCGGCCATCGGCAACTTTCTGATTCATTAAGTTCATGCTGAAAATGAATTCAATCCAAGGTTTAAGCTTCAAAGTCCTTTTTCACAGAAAAACCTCTTACATTTTCCCTCTGGTGCCTTCCGGCCAGAGCTTTTCTAGTTGTTTATGGACCCGCAGCGAGACTGCGTCAATCTTTTAGGACAGTTTAGCATTATATCTAGTTCGGCCTATTCTTTTCATCAGACAACTACCCCGGAAATACCGTACTGCTTCGGTGATTTTCTAACGCGGACCAACCACTACTCTAACTCATGGTCAACGACCTGACTTTGCCACGTGGTAACTTCATCAGAATGCAAGTATCTTTTGATAGATTTCTGAATAATATTCAAAATGTGTTTTACTACGCGGGTGCGGCGCGTATAGTTTACGGCGCGGTATATTATACGCGTTAGTTGGACCCGAGATAAAACCTACGTAGCCTCCGCAAAAATCCTACGCTTTTGAAAAATAGGAGAAAAGAGTTTAGGTTTTTTCAACGTTATCCTTAGGCAAGATAGGCGTTTTTAGCGCAGAAATAGAATATCCAATTTTTTTTATTTAATCAAAGCGATCATCAATTTGTAGTTCCAACTTTTTATTTAGTTATTACTCGTAGACTCGTTTTAGCCAACGCATTTGCCCACACAACATTTATGTCGCATTTTTACGACGCGAATCATTGATGGACCAAGATCAGTATACAGTTATCGATGAAACTTTAGCATAATGACGTTGTTGCTTTTTTTTTCTGAATTTTTACTGCTTACAGTACTCATTTTTTGCAAATTTTTTAATCACAAAATTAAAACTCATGATGATCAGGAAAATTAACTTAAGCATGTCTTTCCTATAATCTAGCCCGAAAAATGATTCGACGTGACCGTATATTTACGAATAAGGTGGGTTAAGAGTAGACTGTTTTTTTCCAAAATTGCTTAAATCAATTTTTTGAAAGAAGTGAAAGTGTGGTTCTTTAGAAGTTTTTAGACTTTTTTCCCATCACACCAAAGTCCAAAAGCGATCACGTTGGACTTCAATAATGTTTTGTTGAAGTAAACAAATAGTGGATCAAATTTTACGCCGAAAAATTTTTGGGCCCAGATAACACCTAATTTAGAGTTTTGAACATAATAATTTTTCCAAACACGTCACGTGATCTTATTTTTCGAAAAACTAAGGATTTTATCATATGACATATTTCAATCTTATTTTTGAGATTATTCTCGTCACCTGATTTTATTTCGGACATTGGTGTAATGCAGAAAAAGTTCTTTAAAACGTTTTTGAAGTTGACCCGTGGAATTTTTTTGACGTAATTTGAGTACTTTCTTTTAAATTACTGTACAATGAACTTTTTTTCAAAAGTACTCAAATCACGTGAAAGACCCCTTAAAGAATCCGTCACGATTTCTACGGAACTTTTATTGGCATTTTTAAATTGGCCTCGGTTTAAAATAAAGCACAGTCTTAGAAGTCCAAACTTCCGGAACACTTGTAACGTTAAGAATCAGTGAGAAGAAGAATCATGCGTAGGGCGTGGTCTATTCTCTTTCTTCCTCACACGAAAATTAGATTCCAAAGAATTTAAGAGTCATTATACGTTAGGGAATTTTGTTGGAAAAACATTATATTATTTAGACAGAAGCGATAGAAAATCATTTGAAGTTTTTTATTATGAG